>WURS02072606.1:0-10392 GCA_011762765.2 Rhinocypha anisoptera | reverse complement strand
GAATTTATGTTGGTATTCTTTTTAATTTCCATTTAAAACGTACTTCATTATTTTTATCGTATATGTTGACGTGTCCGCCATTTTAATGCAATCTATGGCACCGACCTCTGATAGTGTGTGTACAAACTTCATGCAATAAGTTGCGCCAAGAATGGTGCTACAAAATCCACGCCATTTCTAGTGCCATTTCAGGTCCAAGAAATGGCGTCGTGTGTAAGGGGCTTTAAGGTAGACGGCGAGCGCAATACACACACCAGGCTAAAGCGGTCGGTACTCCTATTCCATTCTAATAGTGAAAACCAATGGTGTCTGTTTCTGCGGTAGTGGCGTCTCAGCCACGCTAAAAAAAATATTTAAAGCAACATTACTTTCGGTGCAAAAGACATTGGGGAACAACATGGATCCGTCCACCAAGTCCCTCTATCTACGGAGGAAACACTAAAGAATTGTTATTCTGGCGTTAAGAAAACAAACAACGGGTCACATTTTTGCATTAAATAAATCGGAGTGGATTGCAAGTATAGCCGTCTATCGGTAAACCTTTTTTTACGCCTCAGGCCGCGCCAGTAACTGTGGCAGACTGTGTCTGTGTGGGCACAGTTGGGCGGGGGAGAAAGACGACGGGGGTGTCGCTGTCATCCGTGCTTTGTACTCGGAGGAGATGGTAAAAGAGGCGGGAGGAACGGCGGAGTGAACGTCACAGTGGGGAACTCATTAGATCAGTCAGATTCGCCGACTGCAAAGCCATGGTTAGACATTCAGACACAAGGAGTGCAGGCCTTGTTGAGCGCTTTGCAGGGCCAATTTGGGACGAAAATTAACTTGCAGTAAGAAAACGGAAGTGATGAGATTCTCGAGAAGTTAGAAGGCTGGGATAAATATCACGCTGGAAGGGAATAAATTGGAACAGGTTAGAAAAATAGTGAAGACTGAATGCTTCCGGGTATTTCACCGCGTGTGTTGTTCTTTTGTCATGGATATCAGATGAAGAATTTAATTAGTAAAAGAGGCCTTTTGCAAAAAGGAAGGAGTTGATGAGAGGAACCTTAAACAAACACTTTAAGCAAAGATTAATAAAAACCCTCATATGGAGCATAGCATTATATGGATTCGAAACCTGGTCCATGAGGAAAGATGATGAGGAGAAATTGGAAGCTTTTGAGATGTGGGTTTTGGCGACGGATGGGGAAGGTGAAGTGGCCGGAGAGAGGGAAACTAATGAAGAAGTGATAAGAATGGTAGGATAGGAAAGGCCATTTCTGCAGGAAATCCTAAGAAGTCAGGAATGGTGGATGGAAGGGGTACTCAGAGGCAATGGGTTATTGAGGGTTGTGATAGGGTGAGAATGTAGGGGAAACTAGGTAGGGATAGGAAGAGGATAGGAAGAGGATAGGGATTTTGGATATTATATGTGGTAGGAAGTATACAGTTTAAAAAGGGATTAAGTAAAGACATAGCGGGACAATTCTAACCTGAGGCTTTTCACAAACCTAGCTTATTTTATGCTCAATTCTATAATCCGTAACTAAGGGAAGGAAGTATGTAATTATTTTTCAGCAATAGTATTGATACTATATATAAACACTATATAATTGTTAATCTGAAGTTCTTCAATTTTTCCTTACGATTTTCAATTTCTGATTTTACATTGACTATCTCAATCAATTGCATTCAACAGAGGACACATTCTTCTATTTTCTGTATTCTTACAGATATTTAATGCAAGTTTAATTTTGATTCTTTATTTGAAGCCGTAATATTAAATTTTTTAAACTTTTTTTTAATATTAATTTTTGATGCATGTCTTTTATGAATAGGTTTTCTCACTAGGGGAATAACTTATGATTTAATAATATTCTGTTTATACCAATCGTTAATAATCGTCAGTAAAAATATAGAAACTAAGAGAAAGCACTCACACACTCGGAGCACTTAATAAGTGCTTCCGAGGAGCGCGAGAGAGGGAGGGATTACTCAAGAGACTTCCGTCACGACTGAGCTGCCTCCTTGTGTCAACAGCCAGCGATTCGTTCATTGAAATACCAACACAGGAAAGTGCCAGTTTAATTTAATATTAACACTCATGAGAAACTATTCCTTCATTGTTATATTATTTAATGTTTTGCAATGGATTATATTACTTTTACCTCCACTTATGCGATCGTTCCACTAGATTAACTTCGATTATTATTGACTCGGGTGATTGCACTGAGCCTATATGAAAAGTAATTGCAAATGAACGACGTCTATTGTATGAATCACAGGTGAAAACATACTTTATGGAGATATCGATTCCATGACTTTGTTGTTGTACCGAAATGTGAGCAATAATTTATTATATAAATTATATGAAAGCTAGAACTTGCAGTGTCTCATTGATCTAATTTATTATGCATTTATATGAATTTTCTTTCTTGAGTAATATTTTTTTTGAGTTTCTACGAATATATCAGTTATTATTTTGGCCCTGAATTGGATAACGCCCTAAAAATGGACCGGTGTTATGGTATATTTTGATCGAAATAATATTGATGAACATCTTGTTTTGTGACATAAATTCAATGAATCCCTCTTTTGGATGCTGAAATAGTTTTCTATGTCATTAACACATTCATTCTCGAAAGTAAGTTTAGTTTTAGTTTTACTGATAACACAGTGTCGGTACAAATTTTGTCGTAACTCTATTTGATTAGCTCTTATTTAAAAATGTAGATGTGTTAGAAATATAGATCGGATGTGTTAGAAATCCCCAAATGATGCCTTCGTAATGAAGTTTCAATTGGAGACTTTCACGCAATTTTTTCTCCTAATTTTCTCCTGTAATATTTTTTGGTCTGACGATCGAAAAATTGATCGTAGATATAAGTTTATGGAAGTACGCCATGTGTGACTTAGTAATGACGTGTATCTTATTCATGTGGCTGACGCTGCATCTGCAGCTTCCATTCGCTAAAGAGCTGCAAAATGGAATCTCATTCCGTGAAACTTTGATGGTGGTTGTAATAGCTGCTTCATCCCAGTAGAGGTGGCATTTATTCATTCAGATAAAACAAGTAGGTTGTGGGATGGAGGAGGGAGGGCGTGAGTTGCAATTTGGCTCCAAATCTCAACCCCCCCCTCCATGCGATGCGGTCAGGTCCATTAACCACGGTGATTGCAGCCAGTCGCGGCCGTTGGTGCAATTTCCACCCCCCTATCCCCCGCCCCCCCCCCCCCCAGCATGTGTAAACCTTGCTTTGGCTTCTGTTGACTAATTCAGCGGACACTGCCGTTGAATGTCAGACAAATAATAATGAACCACTTTTGTAGTTCTCGGTGCGTAGCATTTGTTTTGCTTTTGCACATTTATTGATTGGTAATCTGTATTTTTCAATTAGGTTTCCCATAGACACCACAGTCAACAAACAGATCCAGCTCTATACACTTCCTAGCCCCCACAACTTGATCTAAAATCTAGCCTTCCCAGCTTTCTATCCTCCATTTGGGTCTCCACTCTCCAACCTCGTTCGTGTGTCATCAAACTACTCCTGCCATCTTCAGGTCGTCCCTGAAAGACTCCCGGTGGCCTACACTTGGAAGATGGCTGGATACGATATAACATATCAACTTGACTATATATATTCTCGTGAGGAATCGTTTCATAAACCAAAAAAAGTTGGCAGAAGCAATCCAGGAGCAGATTAAATGGTGATCTGAATTTACGATAGCACTCGTTAAGGGAGAAAGAAAATTGGATGAATGAAGAGAACAATGAAAATTCCATTTCGATCCGAGTAAACTGGAAGATACAACGAATAGAACAGAGTTCCAGTAGTGGAATGGAAAAAAATAAATAAAACCCTTTAACAGCGAAACATCAACAGAAGAAAGTTGGGAACACCTGAAAGTAGGAATACAAAAGTGAGAGAAGAAACTCGATGCCGGAGAAAAATGTGTTAAATGGAATCCATGGCTCACGAAATGAAGTCCTAAACCTCTCTTAGAACAAAGGAAAAAAAAATTAAGATCTCAGTATTTGAAGAACAGAGGGGCACTTTTAAAAAAGATAATAGAATTCAAATCAATCGAAAGGTAAGGAAGGCTATGAAAAGTGGTCAGTCTGTGGAAATATGTATAGCATGAACTTTTGCAAGGCAATGTTGTAGTTGCATACAGAAGTGCGAAATGCCACTTCAATGAACTCAGAGCAAAAGTAAATGTCATCCGCGAGTGTAGGGTGCGAATTCTTTTTGAAGACAAAAATAAGGGGTGTAGCTGGAAATCATATTTGGAAACATTTTTTTACGAAACAAAATTACAGGGCAGATCACTACAATTAAACAACAAGACTGAAGAAAATGAGCAAGGAACCTAGGATAGAATTTGATACCGCTTTAATGTTCTGAGGTCAAAAAATAAATATAAATATATAATTAATAGTTTCAACTAACTGCTAGTTGAAAAATATTTTTAGAGGCTCTTTCAAACATCATCTTCCTTCTATCCTTACTTTCCCATATTTTTATATCTTTCGTCACCCTGTCTGAGGAGTCTGATATTAGTGCTGACCTGTCTTAAAAACAAACAAGGGTACTAAGGATGGTCAAAATACAATAAGAACTATTAGGAATCCTAGATAACTTGAATAGATGATCTTTTTAAACAGATGTGAGGTATATACACAATAGAAGAAATAATAATCCACCACAAGAAGAAAATAATCGTCCCTATTCCAAAAAGGGGAATAGAATAATGCAAAAACTTACGTATGATTAGCTTCAGGAACACTGACGAAAACATGCTGACTTATATTATATTTTAATGAAAATTTCACATTAAGGTTGTGGATGATTATAATTTATTTAGTGGTTGTTAAGCCGCATACTGTATTACCACAATAATAAACTCACAAATATGCCATATTGCGTTCGGGTATTGTCCTTCTTTTAGATAACCTTCTAATAACAGAATTATATTGCCATTAGGTGTTCGTTTAAAAGTAAAGTTTCATCAAGATCATAACTAAAATTATTTTAAAACGTTTTATTCTATTCCAGTTACGGATCTTTTCAAAGACAAACAATCATACCGATGAGATACGATTACAGCAAGTCGATTGTTGCCCTACATTTAATTATAATTATTATTATAATTTTTATATTTTCCTCTAAGACGATTTTTTCTATCATATATTCACCTGTTAAATATTTCACCTATTCTGTTACATTCGTTTTAATTTCCTCTTCCTTACTAAATATCTCTCTGAGTTTCTACTGATCCATAGAAACGGATTATATTTTAATTTGAATTTCATTTTATCTTCGAGATGTGATGCTAAAACTAATATACCTAACCCTCCCCTAATATCTATTTTTCATCCTTATTAATATTGCACTATGATTTAAAATTTGTACTGTTCTCTCGATGCCAATTTATGCAGCAAACTCTATGTAGTTTCTACCAATATAAAAATTTATAATTTCAGACAACATTTACAGAGGTAGCTTTGTCACTTTTTCATTTCTGGTTTACTGGTTTTTATGTTTAGGTTTATTTTTGTTTATCCGGGAAACTTAATTATAAATTTTAAACCTACTGTTAAAATAATTACACACAGTGTGAAAATATAAAATGATCTATTATTGTCCCTTTCAATGCACCTCCCATATGAATCGGACATATTATAGCCATGTTATTAGATGAAATATGTTAACATGATTTTGAATGGCACTAATAAAGTTGCAAGCAGTTTTCCCAATTCAAACTTTATGGGTGCTTAACGTCACCATGAATCTCTCCAATTGTCTTCATCAGCTCGAACATACTTTCACGCCCATTTCTTCGTCCACTTCTCTGTTATGAAATCGGCGGTTTCGAGAAGGCGGCGTCTTCTCGAAAGCACTTTCACGACCAGAATCCCGAGAGACTCCCTCATCTCTCTACTATGTATTTCATCAATGAGAATCGCATTTATAATTTTTGAAAATTCGGCACTTTGATGGCACTTCGGAGAGATGGCGGAGGTAGATGTCTAAACGTCAGCGTACGAAAATCATCAATGAAATAAACCGAGAAATTTACACCAAAAACATCAGACAAGTTCCCTTCACTCCATTTTCGTCCATTCTTTAATTGGAAAGCGGTGATGTTTTGGACGCAGGTTGATCTAGATTCTGTTGTAGATGTCTCTCACGTCTGTTTGCTCCCGCTCCTTCCTTGGCATGTCCAAACCGTATGTCGTTTATACACGCCGACGCATTTCACTAACTCTTGTTATCCTGACCACTCATAAGCGTATTTCTACTCGTGATTTTCACCATTTTTATGTTTTTTCCCCATCAAAGTAACCCATTCCGAGTTCCCTGCATTACTTGACGTCTTTTTTCCGCCGAATTAACTTCTTTGACTACAACTTAACTAGAAAAGCGTAATTATTACAGCATAGTAAAAAAACAACTTTATCATATATTAATAAATAAATATATTATAACCCATTATGTACATTATACTTATTACATTACATTATTTCATTATATTGTATAACATATTTTTTCTTGTGAAAAATAAAGTTACAGGCTACAGATAAATAATGCTCATGCACTCCGTACTCCTTGGGTTCCTCTGACGGCCGTCTTAAAATCTTACGTACGATGCAGATTATAACTGATATCGATGTCCATATATTCACTAGAAATTATCAAAGCAATTTCATAAATGAAAAAAATATTTCATCTCATCATAGAATGATTTTTTATGCAACACATTAAGAATAATGACTAAGGTTTTGGGCGATAAACTTTGTTTAGGAGTCTAAGCTCAGGGAGCATCGGACTTGACTTGGTGGAATTCTTTACTCTTCAAGGAGAGGGAGGAAAAACACTGAAATTCCACAATGTAATATTTATTTTCACCACCATGGTCTCCTTTGATGATTTTATGCCGTGGCGAAACCTTAATCGTGTAAAATAAATATTAAATTGTATAATTTAAATGTTTTTCTCCTGCTTCTCTGCCTTTTAATAGCAGTTTAGACTTCCATCCTTGGCCCTCCAGCGGCTGGGAACATTCGCGATTCACCAGTGCTTCCGGTACTGTCGTAACAGCACTTTCGGAATGGACGTGATTCAAAAAGAAGCTTTAATTCTTTCGGTTACCAATCGTTTACCTGTTTCTAGTCTATTCCCATATTTTAATACGCAGCAGCTATGAGTCGGAAGGTAATGAGTCCATTACCTGTTACATTCAAAACCGTGACACGGATACTTGCATACACAGCCATATTCAAACTCTGTATTTTCTGGTAAATTCATTATTATTGTTTTTGAAATAGCCAGTGTCAAAGAAATTCCCCATACTTATTATGCAACCATATGAATATGAGAATTGCAAACGGAACGAAGCGTCTTCTCACGCCTGCAAAACGAATTACGGCCACCTTTATCACAAAAACCTCTTCCCCCCAAACAACTTATTCCCTCCCAACAACCAAGTCTTCCCTTATAATCAGATCCCTGAAAATAAGATACCCTCCTTTCCATCAACACCCACACTACCAGCAACCCACTCCCTTACTGCTTCCCAGTAATACGCTCCCTCCTTACCAACAGTCTTCATCCTCCTCCCAAACAATCCCTCGTTCCTTTCCAACAATACCCTCCCTACCAATAACCCCCTCTCTTCCTCCCAGGATCATAGACATCAGGTTAACCCATTTACCCCGATGATGATGGTTGGGTCAGTAGTTGAAACGTTGGTGCCTTATACCACACTTGCCCAGTTGAAGACCCGAGAGGAATTCTTTAACAGGCTCCCTCCTTCCCAAAAAAAACTCTCCCTCCCAACAATCCCACCCCTCCAAAAAACCCCAGCCCCACTTCCAGCTATCACCTCACTCACCCTCAACAATCATCTCGCTCCCTCCCAACGACCCCCGTCCCTAGAGTGCCGCCCTAATTTTAGTTTCGGTGCGGCCCCTTCCTACATGCCCTCTTCCGTGATTGGCGTGAACTAAGCAAGCTGGCCCCAACTCTTTCCCCTGCGCCCACATTCCCTCGGACGTCCCCTCTCCCCCTCGATCACTCGACTCGTCTGCAAAACGAATGGGGGAATAAGAGGGCGCCAGTCCGCCGGTCAGTCCTCCGGTCAGTCTACTCAGCGGTGACGATTCCCTTTGAAGGTGCCGAAGGGCGTGCGCGCCTACACTCGTTTGATTATTTGAGTTGCCCTCCTCCGCCCGCCCGTCGCTTTGAACTCCCGCTGTCGGGAGCCACCCCGCCCCTCTTGTGCTCCTCGTTCCTCATCTGGACATTTAAGAATCCGACGCCTTGCCTTCGCCGCTCGGGCTTATCTCTCAAAAAGTTGAAGTGCGGAAACATTTCCGTTGACTGTCGTCTACTGCTCACACAGATACGAAAAAGTTTATAAGACGGTTGAAAAGTCTTGTTCTGGAAAGAAGAGAAGCACAATTTTTGCCTTAACATCGCACATGCCAAGCAGTATGTCCGAAAAGTACCCAGTATGTGGTTAGAAAAAGAACCAAAGGGTTTTAAGGTTTCACATATTCTTTTATTTAGGCTTCTATATGCTCCACCTCTTTCACAACACTTTTTATATCGAAGTTATGACGACTGGAAAATCTTGACTCCGTCTTCTTTGTAAACTGCCTTCGGCTCACGCGTTTAATTTGCTTAATGGTTCATGCGTCTGAAACAACTGTCATATTAAAGGTTGGTATATTTATTTTGGCGATCAAAAAAATCTGCCGGGGCGAGGTCGGGAGGGGGGGATGAATAATCAATCTCTTCGAGCCGAAGTTTGCCAAGCAAAATATGCTGACGCGTTGGTCTGAAGGGGCCATCAAATTCCAGAGGCGATAAAATCTTGTCAGCTATGTCTTTGTTCGAATCAGTAGGCATTTCGAAAACCTCTAATTAAAGTGTATTAACGATTTCACCAGGTGACACAAATTCATGGTGGATCAATCCGGAGGAATACAAATATGCAATGTGCATTTTATTCAATTTTGATATTCGTTGTTCTCGTTTCATTTCGGGGATAACCGTGGCTGTCTCTTCGTTTTCGGTCGTTAAACGAAACACGTTTTCCAGCCCACCCCCAGCTGAGCGCTAGTTTTTAAGGAATCTGTATCCTTGTCGGCCGTTTGAAATGTGTCACAACGGCAATTCTCTTTCCTTTCCGGAATCGAAAGAAGCGAAACATGAACGGTGTCCTTATATGCGAAAGTCAATGTATGTCCTCATTTAGCAAGTGCTGAATCGAGATTAATGTAATTTGCACATGCTATGCAGGGAGCTTAGTACAAACTATTCATAAAACAGGGAGATAGATGGAAGGATCTCTCCCGTGGGAGAACTTTTCATGCATGCCTTGAATGTATTGCACATGAAATATAGAAAAAAATTCTGCTCGATATTGAGTTTACTGCTCGTGTGGTAATGTTTGATGTCATCTATGTAAACTAATGACAATCTTTATAGGAAACAAAGTACTCGTAGTGAGAATTCTCCAAATAATTACCCCATTGTCATTTAACTACAGCATTATACCTAACCTAGCCGAAATATGATGCCAAAATATTGTGTGAACTAACCTATAAGTCCAGGTGTTTTTCATGAAAGAGGGCATTTAGTGGTGTCCTTCTGGACGAATAGGATGTCTAAAGCATTATTTATTCAGTTTAAATCAATGTTGCCCCCAATAATTAATTAACGTTTCCACCAATGTGAACTTTGAAACGTACAAGACCGGGAACCTAGAACGTAGGATGAATGTAGTCATTTCCCTTCATGAAAGCCTAATGAGTGGTCTTCCAACTCAAGAGAGAGAGAGAGAGAGAGGGAGAGAGGGATTGAGAGAGAGAGAGAGAGGGAAGGAGAGATAGGTGTGCATGCACTCATCACCTCTTGACATTTCGGACACGGATGGCGTCACCAAAAAGTCGGTGGCCGAAACTAAGCTGAAGGTCATTCGTGAGAAAGCATATCCATTATGTTTTCATATTATACGGATTTTGAGACTATCTTTACAATATGGGGGTTAAAAGATAAATGTTGGCATTCAAAATCATCGACACTTACCAACTGTTTAATTCTAATTCCTTGTTTAATTCCTTTAATAGAGTTAGAAATTTAAAACAGTATCTGAAGTTCAGCTGCGACGGAAAGAATTTATGGTATTATAATTGTAAGTGTACTCTTCCCTCTGAGGAAGGTGGTTGCGTATCCATTGAAAATTTAAGAACGATAGTGTTTTTTTAGTTTTTACTTCTATGTTTCAATTTTCTGTCCAAATTACTAAAATTTCAAGCAAGTGAATTACACCTAAAGATCGTAGAAGATTGGGAAATAATTTCACAGCAAGTCCACATAAATTTATGTGGAATTGCTGTGAAAT
>WURS02072595.1:0-10392 GCA_011762765.2 Rhinocypha anisoptera | reverse complement strand
TCACACACAAAAAACACAGGCACAGAGATAAAAAGACTCACTATTTTAAATTTTCGGTGGCTGCTGAACCACCTTCAGCAGATAGGAAGACGAGTTTCGTATATATAATTAAATCTCAGACGAGCAGCAAACACGAACACACGCCCACACTTATACACATACACACATCGAAAGAAAAACTTAAAAGGCTCACAATCGGAAGAAATATTTTTGGACTTTCTTACCTTCTCGACTGACTGGGAGAACTTGTTCTTTACTATTGTATACGTTTATATATATATATATATATAAATTTACTCACACAAAATAAATCAAGCTATCATGACTTTTTTCTACCCCATTGGCAGATTTCCTCATGGATGTCTTCTCCACTCAGCCTGTGTCTCTTCGCATCCACATACTTTCCTCCTTCTTTGATGTTATCTAGCATTTGCTTCCTTTTCCTTCCCCTTCCCTACTTTCACACCGCCATCCCTTCTATTCCAGTCACGAACAAATAATCTTTTCTCAAGCAATATTCAATGCAGTTCTTCTTTATTCCTCGCATGTTATCCATCAAGGACCTTTCCTCACCTGCTTTCCTCAACACCTCGTAGTTCTCCACTTTGCCTTTCTAGCTACTTCCATCTTTCTCCATTCGTTCATGCCCGGGGTCTCCAGTCTTATTTCATCCTCTTTGTTTCTTGTTCAAGTCTATGACCCATACAGCATCACGCTCAATACTTAGCACTTTCCCAGTCTCTACTTCAGTAGGTTATGGTCACACATGAAACGGCGAACACAATATGGTGAGGAAGATGGAAATGTAAAAATTTGAAAGGAATATAATTTTTCCTATGCCAGGATTTGAACCCATGTCTTTCCATTGTACGTCAAATGTGGTATCAGTTGAACCTCCAGAACTCAAATTTCACTCATGAACTTTGGGTTTTTACCTCCGCTTTCTCACCATAATTTGTGCTCATCCTTTTATATGTTACAATCCCTTTCCTTACGTTTTAATATATACCTTGCGTTTTCACCATTTTGTGGTTGATTATGAGTGTAATAATATCTATATCTATCTATATATATATTTATTTATTTATGCCTAATGTCATAGGTAAGATGTACAAAACAGAGATTACATGAAAATAAATTCGCAGGTTATTTGGATATTGTGGTGCCCCACCGCCACCATTATCAACTGATAGAGGTACAAATGATATATATTGCTGGAAAATTATATATATATATATATATAATCGACTTCCGTATAGTCCCCCATTCCGCCCTCCCTCGTCATTCTTACCTCGACTCTGAAGAAGAGATGTCGCTCGAAATATCAAAATGTGAGTGTTTCGTCTTCTATTTATTTGTGTCTATGTTTCATTGTTCTGTGTTCGTTCATCATATATATATATATATATCGGCAGAATGATGACTTGACCCTTGAAACTTGAGCATACTGGTATCATCCAATCGATAGACATCAAGAATATCTCTCAGGAACACCTTTTGCCATCCTTGTGTTCACTGTCACCTCTTGCTTTAGTATAATGGTAACATTTTTTCAAAATAAAAGCTCGGTTACCCTTCACTTGATCGCTTGCATCCGATAGCGAACGCTTTAATTTTTTTTTGCTACGTTCCATGTATATACATATACATATTTTTATATATATGTCTCCTTTCTCTTTCCCCTCCAACACGCTTGCCAACCTTTCGAAACATCTTCAATACACACGTTAGCAATTCAATCACCTGAAGGCTCTGCTATCGGTCGCTCTTTAACCTCTTCTGGCCCACCCACCCTGAGTCCAAAAAATCCATATGCCAAGCCTGAAACATGCAGCACGAAAAAAAAGAAATTGTTTCCCTACTCACAAGGCACTTTAATAAAACTCCGTCCCCTTCCTAAACTCATGTATGGCCCGTAACGTTGGCACGCTGCGTCAAGAATTAAAGTGAGAGGCTCAATACAGTGAAGGAACGGACGGATGCTCTAAAGATCAGTTGAAATAGGTTTTTCTCGTAATTTCGCATGGAGTGTAATTTAAAGAAATTAACTAGAAATTTTTTCGATCTGTTTTTAACCTCTCGGGCCGTTCAGAGATGAATGTAAAATCAAATATTGCGCCGAGGTGCTGAACTGGGTTTTTTTTTAGCTTGCTGTTTACCAATTATCTACATTGCTACTAATATAATCATCAATATTAGTTGAATTTTTCTAATATTTTTCCGAAATTAAATAAGATGGCTAAATTCAGCATAATCAGTATGTAGCACAATTTCGAAGAAGGATCAATGTTTTTTATTTTTTTCTTCTCTCTGAGAACCAATTACTATATCAAACTTTTTTCTTTTACCAATAGTATCTAACATTATGTATCAGTATTCATCCAAGTATATATTTTAACCATATTTATATTATATTGAATAATATTGAATATAAAGATTTCTTGGTGTCTCAACTCAACAACTTCTATCATTTGTATATTTATTTCTTGTTGTTTTATATTTAACTAACTTGTATATTGCAACTAAATTTTATATTTAAAATATTTGTTTTCCCTTTATAAATATGAATGTGATTTTTATTCGACCAGTTAGAGCTACATTTTTTCACCAATCATAAAGTCCCATCATTACATTACAATAACCTTCCTTTTCTGTTTTTATATGGACTTAGTAGTTCAAACATATTTTTGGAGGCTCTCGCGAGTCTAAACTTAATTCTGCCATTCCATTCCCAACCTTCATATCATTCCTCACGGTCTGAAGAGTCTAAAGCGAAACCAGGCTTGAAGTAACACTGTGAAGAAATGTTAGTTCTCTTCAAATGTTTTATTCCTGTGAGTGGTTCATTTATTCTGAAGAAAATTTCACTATACCTTTTGGTCTGCTCTTCCGTTTCCATAGATGGTTTCTCTCCTTTAGCCATCCCCATAATGTCATTGTACGAGTATGTATACGAGCCTTAGAGCATTTGTTAATGAAACCCAAGAAAGGCTCCTTGCCCTGTTTCTTGAGGTGACTGCTATATATTAAAAGGCCCGAAGTCAGTAATGCTATTTGGGTGGTGAATAACTAAGCGGTATATGGAGCTACAATCAGTTTTATTACTATCGGTTATCTAACAGTCATAAAAGGCTATATATAGGCACTGACAACATTATAATTTCTCCCTTTTTTATCTACATTTTCTGTAAACTTGTTACTTTGAGCGTGAAGAGTTACGTTAACTCTTTAGCAAGCGGAAGTGTTTAAGAATCTTTGTAAAATGAGAGTCCTTTAAACACCTACAATTCCTATTTCTATCTTTTCTCTTACTTTTTTAATGTACACTGTATTTATTTTTGCATGGAAATTTCTCTTTTCCGTACATTCCTTTCCCATTCTTTCTTTAGGCTAGAATTTCATTCAAAAAAGCACATCCTCCCCTATTTTTCCTAACTCCTAGACAATTTCCTTTAATTCGTTTTACTTTCTCCATTTTTAACCTCAGCTATATCTAAAACCTTTATGTTCGTTCACTGCATACGTTTTTCTAAATAAAACAGCGGGATTTTTCATATGCCTAAGTGTAAAGTTTTTGAGTCATGCAAACCCTAATTACTAAAGTAAATATTTTGGAAATTTATGAAATTTTAAGGTCCATTTTCATCTTCTTTTCTTATTAAAAGTGACTTCTATCCTAAAAGAAACTCTTTCTCCGATTTATTCATTATTATTCCCACTTTCTTCAAAAGAATTACAAAAGTGCACAAATGCGTATGCCAATTTTTGACACCCTAATTTGGCGGTTAACTTTGCTCTTCTTGGTTTGGCGATATGCTTTAATTTATCATTCATTGCCAACCTGGAATTCTAGTGCTGACCTTCTAATGCTATAGTTAGACCTTTTACTGGAAAGAGCTTTTTATCCGCAAAACGTTTATAATTACAATATAGGCTTGAATGTACAGAAGCATATAAATGAAACAGTAAGAGAGTTAGCAAGTCTTTTATGAATAACATATCATGAGTTGTGATTTAAAATACCGTGGCGGGTTTATTTACGGTTTAATTATTAGAGGATATAACAATGTCAGATCACTCAGCATCCTTATTTTTTTAGATGGTGGCATAAGATACTTTTTATTTTTTTTAAACGACTTGCTCGACTACGTAAAATAGAAGTGATGTTCAGAATGAACACTCTGGGAATTCAATTTGGTATTCAGGATCAGGCATATGCCTAAAGAATTTAAGAAACTACACCACCTGATTTCGCCTATCAGGGAAGTTGGCAGCCACTGCAGGCGGACGTCATGCGGCTATCATCCTTCGGCTACGGGTCTGACGCGGGTGCGCTTATTAAAGATGTTCAGGGAAATTAGGCCCCCCACAATCCCCGACTGGCCAGTATCTTGATGTCACTGCTCCTGATCGACCCGGCTTTCAAGGCATCCCGAACCGATCTCCTGTTCCATATCCCCCGACAGCTAAAGGTGATGGCAAACACCTCAATTTCCTGTAGGTCCTTTCTCTCCTCGATATTCTGGAGAAGAGATTCGTTTCCCTCGTACTTCGTCACCTTCCACGTGTTCGCCTTCTCTAGGTCGACCTTCTCGCCTATCACCCGAGTGTCTACGACGTAGGTCTTGTTGTTTTTTGGTCGCAATTATATCCGTTATGTGGAATCCCTCGATGCTTCTATACTTATCTTACCTTATCACGTTGAAGTCTTGGCTCCGCAGACCTCGCTCCAATTATTGCTCGAAGGTCGCGGGTTCGAGTACCGCCCAGGGCATGGGTGTTGTGGTTGTCCAGATGGGTTTTTTCAATGACTTAATGAGGTGCAAAATGACCATAGCCGTCAAAGCACCCTATATACTAAAATACAACAAATACTACTCACTCCTTGGTACCAAATACGGAATCTATGTAGATCACATCAATTTCCACGATCCAGGAAAAGTTATCATAAACTGATAAATGGCAATGCACTTGTGCCGCTCACATGAAGGCGGTGAGGATTACCTTCCTGGAACCTCTTCTTTTGTATTGAACTCTCCTTTTGAAATCCCGGTAGCTCTACGCACTTTCCGAGCATTCTACACTTTTAGAGGTCACGCTCACGCAACTGGAACTTTCGCTCTTTCTCCACCGAAGAATACCAACTCGTGAACTAATTACACGTATTTTTTTCCGGAAGTTTTCTCCCTCCTCTGCAACTCGTTCCCTCTCGCACGCAAACTTATTTCTTCCTCCACCCCCGCCATACCCCCTCCTCCCCTTCCTCGCACTCCTTAATCATAACATCGGCCCCCTCCCTTTCTCGAAGCCACTCAATGTTGAAAAAGTTTCTTTCTCGGCACTGTTGTTTTTTCATATCCCGACCTCTTCGAGATGAATTTAGTTTCATTACGGGCAAATTCCTGCGCTCGCGCGCGCACGTGAACACACACGTTAAAAACTCCCGAAGATTTCCCATCCATCCCCTCATGCCTCCAGCCCCACCCCCCTAAACCTTCGGACCTTGTTTCAACATCCCAAAGGTCTGAATAAAATATGTTGCTGCTAAGTTTCGCTTTTGCTGACTTTAAGCTGTAGAAAATGGGGGCGGGGGAGTTTTTTTCATCTTATTTTTTTCATTCCTCACAAACAAGGAGGGACGTTTTCCCATTCTTTGAATTTTCGATCCCCCGTCATCATCTCTGCTTTCATCCATTCGTTTTTCACTCTGTGACCCTTAAGTTGATACGTCCTTTTTCCCGGAGCGGAGTTTCCTCCTTCGTCCCTTGGATTTAATTCCTTTTGCTCATTCCGCTCTTTGCCAATTCGACTCCATTGCACCCACGGGTGCTTCCTTCCTGCCAATCTTTCTCGCTCTCGACGCCGTTCCGTCCAAATTCTCCGCTGCTTCATTCCGCCTTCGCTCTCAGTTCCCATCTCCGATTCCTCTTCCCGGAATTCCTACCACAACCTACTCTCCTCCACTCGTATTTCATTGCATCATTCCTCCTTGGACCTTCGTTTTAAAGGAACTCTGAGACTCAGTTCGGTGGTGTGTTTAATAATACTATCCGTGGGTGTCTTTCTTGCCTAGAAACACTGTAACTACTTTATTTTAATAGAGATATGTTTAAAAAAATGTCCCAATCTAATCATATCCCTATAATTTCTAACATAATATAATAATATCTAACCTAATCCCAACTCTCTTCAGAAGTTTTGGTTTACAGTCACACTATATAAGTTAACGGAGTGCCTAATATATGGAGCATACTGTTAAATAAGAGTTGAATTAATGTATATGGCATATTTAGTATTTCAGTAATAAGCGTAAACATCTCAACATCACGTATTTTTTGTGAAGAACGGATAAGTTCGAAGCTATTGCAGAAATAAAACCATGGAAAATATTTCATCAAAATCTAGAAAAGGATAAGATAATAAGCATAATAATTTTAAACTAACATTTTTTATGCTGGTCATAATCTATGGAAAATGTATAAATGCTGGGTTTTGTTTACTAAAATTGGAAGAATATTTTCCCTATTTCAAACGCGTTACCCGAAATTTGTATTACGTTTTTGATATCAAAATTAAAACAGTCATTTTATACTAATTGACATGAACTTGAGAGAAATTCTGCATTATTCTCCTGGAATTTGGATCGTCTCTAGGCTTCTCAGTAATTGGATGAAAAAAAAATTGGAATAAAACCGAGGAATGAAAAGGGCTTTGGCTCGTCACTTCTCGGTCTCAATTTGTCAGAATATTTCCGAAAGGAACCTCCCTATGAATTTTAGGCCTTTGTCAGCAATTGTTCCCTAAAACTTTCTTCCCTAGCGGGATCTTAAAGTCAGGTCTCTTATCACCCTCCTCCGACTCCGCAGGACTGCTGCTTCTCTTCCCCCGCTCCTATCCCTCGCCAGGACTTCATTTCCCATTCCTCCGCCGCCCTCATCCCGAGCATCTTCTCACTCTCGCAACCCTTCCTCCACTCCTCCCGCCCAACCATCCCCGCCTCGACCTCGCACTAAATCATTTCCTAGCTCCCCACGCGCGAGAGGGATGGGGAAAGGCAAGCATGCAATACTAATAACAATAAAACCGAAGTTTGTTCCCTTGGTGACGGGCCTTTAGGGGCGTGGTTAACTTCCGTGTGCCCGTGGAAAAAAAAACAGAATCACTCATTCCACATGCCCGCCTTAAGTCTTTCAAAGAAGAGAAATCGTTTCGACTCACAAAGCCCTCCCTTCCACAGTGTTCTCTCGGTAGTCGCAATAGGTAAGACTTGCGTATTCTTTCCTCACGTGCATGCTCTGTCTCCATTGGGTTCATAACAGCCATCTCGAGATTCTTTCGATACATTATTTCCTCTTATACGCCTTTCTACCAGTGTTTTTCTCCCACTTCATCCAAAACTACTTTTTCGTTTTTTTTTCATTCTCCTCTAAATACTGCAACTCTCAGGAGCTTCCACAGGAACTGCTAACTGGACTCTACCATGTAGATTTATTTGTCCCCATATGGTCCCGGATGGAGAATTCACTAATCTCTAATGGATTTTATATTGTTATTTTCCTCACCAAGGCAGGTTTTGTATGGTTTATGAAAAGTAGTGAAAATCTAAGGAAATATAAAATAGCTTTCATAACAGTGTAATAACTATTCTACGTCATTTAATGAACAGATGTTCACATTGAATCGAATGTGGGACACAATTTTGAACGCCCTGATTAACTCAATATTTTATTTATCAGGCAATCGGGTTGCTAAAAAAAATTTGATATTCATACTTTCCTTTTTTCTTCCATTAAAGTCTCTCCTTCATTTTCCTGTTAACAATAAAAAACTTTAAAAATCTAACGGTCTGCTTGTGAGGTGTGAATAGAGCTCACTTACACTAACCCCAACGGAGGGTGAAAATTTATACATCAGGGTAATTAGGGAGGCGGTTCCTTTCTCTCTGTCGCCTATCGTTTCCAGGAAGACGTGATACCCAGAAAATAACTCAGTTTGAGTTTTATCGGGAGGTGCACAAGAAACGTCACCGGGACGTGAACTCGGGTTGACCACTCGTTACCCACTACTTTCTCTGACAAATTCGTAAAAGTCATAGTGTTAGGGAGTTGTATCCATGGATATCTCCTTGTTATTCCTACATTTTGGAGTGAGTTATAATCCTTAGTTCAGTTAGTTAGATTTTTCTTATGCTTTTGATGGTTTCCTATACACAAAGTTTCAGTTTTTTCTTGTACAAAAACGAAAAAAATCAATATCCACATAAAGACATACATGTGAAGTTTTCAAAACGTAATCGAAACTCAGAAATAATAACATTTTATAACATATACAATATAATGTGTCAAGTAATGTCACATTCAGTTATGATCCTATTTGGCAATTAATTGAAAATTTGATTTATTCAAAGAAGATTGGGTTTATAAGGTCTTTAGAGGCTATATGGTAGATTTCCCATGTCAATTTGTGAATGTTTCACAATGATCAACCGCTTTGCATTAACTGACTCTTTTCTATTCGAAGAAAGGAATTGGTGCTTCTAACCAAATGTGTGAATTTTCACACTCCGTTGGGCTAGGGGTTAGGCGAGATTTAACCTCACCAGGTACATCGGCGTTAGGGTTTAATATTGTTTTTTATAACGTGATGACGATATGAATACATTAAAATATTTTTACAATTTGACCTCCTTAGAGGTACGAAATTCTTCAGACGGTCAGGAATATTATGCAAATAGAACAGGTTTTTTTATAATGCCTTTAAAATAGTTCTTTGAAATATTTATTTTTATAATAGTTTAGTTATTATTGTGGAACCACAGTCAAGTTTCAGGTTTAACTCAGTGGATTAAAGTTTTCTACCCAACTCATTAAATATCCACTCCTACATTTCCATATTCAGCAAATTCGCGACTAATTATTATCAAGAATGTATCACTATTAAAATATTTGAATTTTATTTCATTTCTTGTGAATACGATGGACTATGGGGAGCTATCTATTTGATTATATAGGTCCATGTTAATCTGTCTTCATTTTATTTATATTCTCGTAATATCTGCTTAACTTTTGTGTCAAGATGTGACAAGGCAAAAAGATCTCTAATTCATTTTATTGTTTATTTTTACTTGATGAACCCCTAACGGTCTCATTTATAGGTGGATATCTTTTATCGCTTTTACGCTTGGAAATTTTTAATTAAAATATATACATATATATGCATTAGCATATATATTTAATGGACTGTTGTTTTTTTTGGATATCAATTTTAAATATTCTTAGGTATTGTAATATCGTATTATGGTTTCTTCATGAATAATTTATAGCAACACCATATTTCAGTTTAAGGAGACTGATAGAAATGTGTCTGCCATGGTAAATGTTTAAAACACGAGAGGTTATCATCTATTCAATTTATTTCAATAAAAATATTAATTAATCCATTATCAACATTCAAATCTTTACGACGTAATAAATTTTTGTTGGCGTCAGTTAAATGGCAAGAATTTACACCCTCAGTCTCATGGGTGTCAATATTTTAATTTACTAAGTTTCTCGTGATTCAAAATTAATTCTTATTCGTTGATCCTCCATCATGAGAGGTGGAGAAATAACTCCCCATTGGCAAGCATATCTTGAGAGGTTTACATTGACACGATGCACTTCATTTAAAACGTATTGAAAAATACTTAAGGAAATTAATTTTTCGTAAGTACATGCGTATTATTCTCAAGTAAATGGTCGACAACAGGAAATACTTAAAAGCGGAGGAAAGAGCGAGATATTAAATGGATTCTGTAGATAGTTTATGCAAGGAATCTTGACCCACAAAGCAGAAGATAGAAGAATGAAATGAGGAAATGAAATATTGCTCCGCCCTCGTGTGAGAGAAGGAATTTTTCATTTAGTCCCGGGGCTCCGTGTATCAATATCAGGTGTATTTTCCGGCTCGGCGTGTTTCTTTAATTTTCCCTTGCGTAATTTCATCATGCTCCCACGGAAGCTGGCTCAACTCTTTTCCTGAAGCTCGACTTAAGATTAATGCGCACGCTTGTACTCAACAAAATCACGCGCTTGGTCCTCGTGTAAAAAAAATGTAGGTGCGAGAATAAAATGTAAAAGGGAAAAAATATCCCCGTCCCCAGGCCTTATCTCGTGCACCTTGCACCTACCTCCTTAGCCGCCCGCCCCCACATGCATTTTCCCACTTCAAGTCTCCGCGACTGCTTCTCAGAGCACAGCTCAGCTCTCTTCACCCTCTGCCCCCGCGACACCTTGGCAATATTGAGCCCCTAAAAATACGCCCCACCCCCCCCCCCCCCCCCCCCCCCCCCCCCCCCCCCACCCCCCCCCCCCCCCCCCACCCCCCCCCCCCCCCCCCCCAACAACACCCCCA
>WURS02072574.1:0-10392 GCA_011762765.2 Rhinocypha anisoptera | reverse complement strand
AAGAAAAAGAAGAACAAGGTGGATAGGACACATCCTGAGGCATAATGGGTTCGTGAAGAATATAATAGAAGGAAAAAAAGAGGGGAGAGCCCTTCGAGGAAGGGCGAGGGAATAGATATATAGGGCAAATGATTAGAGACGTTAGAAGGAAGACCTACCAAAGAGCAAGAGAGTGGAAGAGATAGGAAAGTATGGAGGGCTGCAGTCAACCAATCTTCGGATTGAAGTACTGATGATGATACTAGCTAGCAAAATTGTTTTTTTTTCTCGAAATAAGAATATG
This sequence comes from Rhinocypha anisoptera, assembly GCA_011762765.2. Taxonomy (NCBI): domain Eukaryota; kingdom Metazoa; phylum Arthropoda; class Insecta; order Odonata; family Chlorocyphidae; genus Rhinocypha; species Rhinocypha anisoptera. The sequence goes on along the minus strand of WURS02072574.1, from coordinate 10,109 downwards.
TTAACAAGAAAATGTAAATAGGTAACAGCTAATATTCATGCAATTTTTTATTTTATTGACCTTTCTCTTCATGCTAAAAGACAGGATTTAGTAGTTTACTTTGAACGACAGAAATTCAGAAATCGTCACATGCAGAAATTTACATCTGTCGATGGGTCTTATCTTTTCTAACCTTACATTATATTTAAAACCTATTCGTTCAGCAATTTATCTCCGTGTATATATTTTTAATTTTTTAAATCTACTGCTGTCAAAATAGTTTTTATGTTTATAAGTAAACATTTTCAGAAAAGGGTTTTGATTTAAATATCCCTAAAATATTTACCTTTTTTTAAATAAGTTCAATGAAAGGGTGGTAAAAACTGGCTCCTCCAATAACTAGATGGTGCTGTAGAATTCATCCTTTCGTCATCATAGGGACTGATTTGGACGCATATCAAGCTAAATTCTTAATAATTTATGAAATAATATCTCGACCTTTGTCCGCCATTTAGTGTAATTTCGTTCATATATTATCAAATATTTTTTTACGAGTATTACGCAACCTGATATCGTTTCTGGTTCCCATATTTACTTATAAAGGAAACTTTAACCATCTGCTTGAAGTACCACGATTGAAAAAAATCACCAAAAAAAATCATTTCTCAGCTAAGTTTCGTCAATGGGCACTTGAAATGACTTTGTTTTTTGGAATTTACTGATAAAATAGTTTTTTTATTATCTCTTTAAGACCAAAATTATGTGCATAGTTCTTTTATTTATGAAAGATTCTTAATGTTTCTGTATATAATTTTCTTTTATATTCATAATATTTAACGAGAGAATAACGATTGATATTTAAAGAGTTATTGAAGGCATTCTGGCTATTCGGTAATGTTGAAATATAGATCCCCCAAAACCTCCGTTGACCTTCATGATGGCTGACATTGCATTGCTCACAGTAGATTCATTCATATGAATTATTCACGAATTAGCGAGACAAGTAGTTTTGTCGCATTCAGTACATTTGAGACAGTGGACTCGTGCTTAAATTAACCAGTGAAGCTGTTGGGAATCTGTTCCATGGAACAAAGTTTGAGTAACTACGGCCTATTTTGCAGAGTTCCCATCTGATGAGCTAGCTCTCGAAACACATGCATTTGAACGTCGAGCACACAGATCAATTATTAATTGTTAGAGGTGATCCAAAAGTTAATCCAACTGGAAACAAAAAAAAAAATTGTAGCTGAAACTTCTCTAAACAAAATCCATCTTACATATTATCTTTTTCCAAGGGAACAGTGATAGGTTTTACAATTCCAGATGAGAAAATTGCAAGTAAATAAAAGATAAGTCTAAAATTTTCGGTTCCAGGTGAGATTTATTGGAAGGAATCTAACTAGATAAATGAAAGAACACTTTTCCATGAAAATACTTAAATGCGTACAGCGCGCGTTTCGGCTTACTTAGCCATCCTCAGGTACAAGACCTGTGCTGTACCTCAGGATGGAAAATAAGCCGATGCGCGCGTCGTACGCATTTAAGTATTTTTCTATACTCGGAGACTTCTTCCCGTTTGTCCAATGTGGAGTGGAGCTCCTCACAGTTCCTACATTTAAGGGGGTAGACTCCACTCTGTTGGATTGCTTCTACGGGATCTTTCATCTTCGAAAGTAGACACTTTAAATTTTGGTTATTTTATTATGCAGGTTTTAATATTTAAACTTTTCGGAGGTTTCCCGCCTACATGTAATGTTGCCCTAAGCATTTAATGTAATATGTAATTCTGCGCCAGCATTGATTTTCCGTAGGATGCTATTCCTAATTTCAATTTCCCCGATGTTGCAAATGTATTAGCTAAACTAGTCGGAATAAATTATATATACCGTGAAACTGCGAAGTACTTATTATATCCCCTCATCTTGATAATAGTGATAAATCGTAGGCGTAGGAAGATATTAAATCAAAATATGGAAATATAAAAGTTATACTTTCGTGAATAATTTTTTTACTTACATATTCATTATTTTTGTCGTGAAGAATATGAATTCAGTTACTCGCATGGAATTGCCATCATAAGGTTTTTTTTTCGCTGTAAAGTAAATCTATAAATACTGATTCTGTTCAACATTTTCCTTCAAACTTAATTGTGAAATATCACCACAATTCAGGAAGATTTTTTCCGCGGAAAAATATTATTTCTCTAAATGTCTTGTGTGTGTAGCATGGCAGAAGACACTTTTGGTTTCCATCTAATTTTACCGCGGGAAAAATCGAAAAATGCACTTAGATTCTTTGAAGCTTTTCGAAAAAGTTGAAATCGAAAGTTGAAAAATTGAAAAAGTTGTAAATCTGCAGTGGGCTTCTGGTGGTGGGCGGATTATGGGATGAGGATCGTGCCAACCAGTTTCAGGAGGTGTTTGCCTCCATGTCGCCAGGACGATGGTGATTATCGGTTCAAATATTTTTCTGGCGACCATTAAAAACAAAAGAATACCTGCAAGAAGTTTAGAAGCACCCGACGCGAACGAACACTGGCTTTTGTTTTCCTCCATGGCACGCGTGACCACGTCGCGTCGCGTCGCTCCGAAAGGGCCTCACACAAAAAGAGGGCACGATCACGCGAGGCGTGGCTTTTCGTGGTGCGGCTTCGCTAATTAACCCATTTTTTTCCCCCTAGTCGCTTCTCTTCCCACCCAAACTAAGGGGAAGGGTAATGAATGTTTACCCCCGACTCACCGATGTGGGAGTTAATGAAACTGCGTTGATTGACAACCTTCGGCGATTGTCGCAAATGAGGACGACGTTGACCGAAGGACGAAGTCCCAATGACAGAAAATAGGGCGAAGGTATACGTGTTCAGCGCAAACAAAGGATTATAGAGTGGACGTAAAAACCTCTTAAATCCGACCTCGTCTGGCTCGATACGTTTAAACGCGGCGTGAGATTTATAATAGTTTGTAGGTGACAGGTTCTAGGCAGACACTTTATGTAAACCTCCCTACGAATATCAGTCTTCGGATTGTTCAGATCTTAATGCACTGGGTTCCCAACCCTCGAGATCTGGGTTTGATCTCAAAAGATAGCGTTGTTACCATGAGCAGACTTCGAATCAGTTTGGGGAAGAGAGCCATTTATTTATTGAGCAGCCAAACCCGATTATTCCGGTCGGATTAGCTAAAAAAAAAGGCCTCCCACGGAAAAAATGTAACGCCTACGAAATTTGGCGGGCAGCTTAAGTGAACAAATACAAAGTTGCACACAAAAAATGGTGTGCTAATGACGGTCGTGGACAAAATTAGGGCCATAAACAAAGTGCGAAATACGGTTTTTTTATTTTTATCTTTTAAAGTATAAATTAAAGATTAAAAAAAAAACATTTTGAATAAATGTTGTATGGCGTAATGAGATGAATACATATATTCTTAATATGTTAAGCTTTAAAATTAGTTTACGCCCAAATCGCTTAAGGAAAAGAAAAACGCCAATTGTAAAATGTCGTTTAATCATTACATAGCTTTTTCTATGAACTAATTATTATTGCAAAATATAATTCTATATACATATATGCGCAAAAAGCTGACGAAGTTCGAGACTTTTTCAATAAATTGTCTAGTAATTATTTGTTAGTTAATAAAGATAGAAGTTTCATTCAATCATATGCAAAAATTATCACAATAGTGACAGAAAAAGTTAATTAGTTACAGCAGGTTTCACCGAGATTTGAACTCGGATCGCTGGATTCAGAGTCTAGAGCGCTTGCTTTACACAATGTGACCACTTTTTGTATTGGCGTTATAATAATTTGTAATATTTTAACTAAAAATTTAGGGGAATCGCCATTTCGGTAAGAAGCTATTGTAAGTCGGTCATCCTTAATTTTTAACATCGTTATTGTTTAGAAATGCAAATATTATACCATGTATATTCTCGAGTGTCAATCACGGAACTTTCTTAACATTTTAGATATCATATTGAATTTATTTTAATTCAAGGAACATATTTTGAGCACAGATTGTGTGCAAAAAATACATGTTGTGTGTACAGGTTTCTGCGTTGACAATGTAAAGGAAGTCACAGGATATGGCTGTTAACCAAAGCCGTGCCACAAATGTAAAATTTCATTCATTTAATTATTACTACAGTTTATCCACAACTCCCCTGGTCTGCCGGATTATTATATGCAACGGAAATTGACGTAAAATTTAAGTCATGTGAAAAATATAAGGGTAGTGTTGAAAAAAATTCAGGTCCCACCGAGATTTGAACTCGGATCGCTGGATTCAAAGTCCAGAGTGCTAACCATTACACCATGGGACCTTGATGTTCTTATGCGTGAAGCGTCAGGAAGTCAAGGTCGGCGCACAAACACACGCACCACTGGGCACGGTATCTCACGCTACATTCGCATGGGACACTTCCGTTCGATAGGCAGTTGATGTGAGAGTGAAACCAGTGAATCCGTTTAAAACGGAGAAAGTTCGTTTAAATGAGACAACCGTCCCGCTGTAACTGCTATATTACAAATAAAATATTTCCACTCATTATTCGCCGCTGTTACTGCTACCACTATGAGTCGCAATCCTTTGTATGTCCGGCCTATGGATCCTATGTTCATTTCTCAGTAATCTACACTTCAGCTACCATCATTGTCACATAAAATTTCTCTAGGCCTTAGTGCTTTTAAAATTCACTGAGTATACCATCACCTCATTTTGGCATGGAGACTGGAACACCAGCACCAGGGAGCTTATTCAATAAACCAGTTACATAAGTACAGAAGTATATGTATATGTGTTGGTTTTTCTAGGGGACCATATAGGTTTACCCAAAAATTAGCAATTGTCTGTAATTATTTTTCACTGTTGTCTTCTCCTGCTTCATTGTTTGTCTTCTTTGCTTGCTTTACAGTTGTGAAAGTAACCGTCTTGCCTTACATCAAAGGCTTCTTTCTTCCTGTTCTTAGGTATCACGTGAATGGGAGTGGGGAAAGGGGAGGAAGTTGTAGAGTACGTAGGACATGTTTTCTAGGGAGAAGTTCACTATAGTCTCCATACCTGAATCTTTTTGTGCCATATTGTGCCACATGAAGTGTGCCTAGTTTTGACGAATCTTTCGCAGTCTTCGATTCTATGCCTAATGCTGTCGTCTACACCACATTCCGCGCAGAGGGGGAGACATTGTTTCCCTATTATGTGTAGAGTATACCGTCACATGGTGTAATTCCATATTGAAACAAATAGACGCCATTTGTATATATTTCCAAAGGAGAACGGAAGAATATTTGCATGTATTACACACGTTTTTTTCCGCAGGGGATCAAGAACACGACCGGTTTCGACGCTGGTCGTCATCATCACCAGATGATGATGGCACGAATTTCCTTTCGCGTTTTTCTGTTCTCCTGTGGAAAAATATATACAAGTGGTAACCTCTATTTGTTTCTTTATTCTTTGGACCTTTTTATGATGGACTGCATTTAGTTCTCGAAGGTCCCAGAATGTTCGTTAATCATGCATTATTGCATGAATAGCTTGTGTTAAACTTTTTCAAGGGACAAGTAAAGCGTGTATATAATTTTATCTACTTGTTTTAGCGATGAGACGTTTAGTAAGATGGCATCAGGGCCATATCAATATATGGGGGGACAATATTTGCATCGAGATACAGAATGCTTTCCGCTGCCATTGAGACAAGAATGCTTCTATTGATCACTCTCTGATTAAAATGTTATCGTGAATTTTCTTATGATGAAGTTCAAATCTCATTAGACAAATATTTCTCCTACGTAGTAGACCTGTTGAATTGTTTTTTCATATCACGGATTCTATAAGGATTAAGGATATCAAAACCCATCATATTCCTAACGACACGCAATGTTCCATGTAGAGGTGTGCCTATAAGTATAGACTTATTTCCATATTGAGTAGCTTTTTACAAGTTTGAGTTAATACAGCCATAGGGGGGCCGAACCACTTATGGTAAGAAGCGAAAAACTGCATATTACATTCTTTATGCATAGCATAGTGATATCTCTGCTAGCGTAAATAATTCCTTCCGGCATCACATTCGTTAGCCGAAATGAATGTTTGCCGACATTTTCGTTAATAGAAACGTGATTTCTCAACTGTCTCCACAGCCAATCATTTAAATCGTTCTGCATGCTGGCCACAATATAAAGTTAAGTTTTATAGATAGATTAGTAAAAAGCACACTATAAAAGGAAAAATCACAGTAATGATCGAAATGAATAGCTAGAATTCCCTACGCTTCTGTATTATATTAGCATGCTAAGCCACTAAAACGTTCGCTATCCGAATCCAAATTCGTTAGCCGAGACCGAAAATAAGCGAAAGACCCGAGCGGATGAACACAGCACTGGCTTAGCCCTGGCTGACCCGTTAGGTTATTAGGTTAACCCTGGCTAACCCGTTATAGGGTTAGCACCACTCGACAGGCTAACTCAATCAGCCTTAACATCGTACGATTTATCGTCCACTCATAAGATTATTCTTCCTTGCCTTTTGAAGATTTCACAAGCTAAAAAATCTTTTCATTAACGTCTAAGTATAAGCATATTCGGGAAATTTGCGGAAGGGCCAATAAAAAATTAGGATTCATAAAAGGAATACTTTGGAAATGTTACGAGGAGGCAAAAGAGCGGTTTTATTTTACTCTCGTTAGGCCTCATCTTGAGTACGCTTCGAGTGTGCTACATAGAGCAGCCAGATTTGCTAAATGCTTTTATGATCAACGTAACAGTGTAACAAAGTTGTTGGAGGAGTTAGGCTGGGAACCACTCGTTGATCGTCGGGTGAAATATAGGTTAAATCTTTTGTATAAATTTGAAGCAGATTACTTCAAGGAAGAGGTTAAATGTATATTGAAAACTCCGTCATAATATGGTAGATCAGATTACGCCAGGAAAATCAGTGAGATAGATAGTAAAACAAGTAGATTTAAAATTTCTCTTTCCCCCCACAACCATTAGAGATCAGAATAAAATAGGTCCTAGGGATCCTTAGGAAGCGTAGTGTATATATTTTACTTTCACCCTGCATTTTTTCTCTCGTTTCCTTTAATATATATTAAATGTTATTTTACTTTGTTTCCGCATGATATGTATATTTGTTGTGAAACAACTTGTATTCAGAAGTCTAACATTGTCCCGCATGTTGTGGATGGTGTTCTGATATTTTATTTTGCATGCGGGTTGTTTCATTCTGAGTGCAACATGTTTCTTGACATTTGCATTTGGGAGTGAATGTGAATGTTTGGTGTTGACTCACCCCCTGCCACACGACCTTGTGGCGCCTCGCTGGGTAATGCTTAGAAGTAGAAGTAAACCGGGGTCGCCCGTTCAGAAGCCAAGCGATCTACCCACCAGGGTACCACAATGTCAGATGTACCAAAAAATCACATTTTATTACAAACTTGTTACGCTTTCATTTTTATTTCCCTTAAGCTATTCCCAAGCATAGCACAGTGTTTTTTTGGAGTGAGTAAGCCCGCTACAGGTGATAGTGAAGGATCGGTTTTTTCCACCCTTAACAGAATTATGAGAAAAAGATAAGAATGTCGAGTCCTTAATAATTATTCACAGATATTTTGTGGTCTTTCTTTCTCTTCATGAGCTTTGCAGTCCCGACTTTTTTTTAACATACACATCTCCGCCTTTTCAAATAAATCCTCATCGTTTTTAGTTATAAAACATTTCTATCGTCTACGACTTTATTAACCTTTCCTTTCCTCTCTCCCCACCCTCATGTATTTATTCTGAGACAAAGTTTAATAATTCTGCCATATTGGAGAGATGGAATAAATCCTTCGTATTCTTCCGTAAACGAAAAACAGAATATGAGGGACACGTTTATCGCAATGTCCATTCCATTTTGAGTGTTGTGTTGGACCAGAAAGTCATCAAATTTGCTTCCGTGAACCTTTCACTCTCTCAGCTTTTTCCGTTTGAGTATACTGATCACCAAGGAGTTTTTTTTGGTCAATGAAGGACGATACTCCCAGTGAGCAAAGGATACGGCTCATTTTTACAGGATATTGCCACCCAAAGTGCCCTTCCTAAGTTTCCACACACTCGCCAGAATTTCCGGGCAGCAACGAGCCTTCGTAAAAGCACCAGCTCCAGAGTTTAAATTGATGGACATGCTTTACCGACAAGATATTAGTGACGTGAAAAGGCATCCTATCTGAAGAAGGGGAAAAGAATTTTCGGGCGCATAGCGAATGGGATTAATTTTAACGATGATCACAGTAGCAGCGGCGACTCCACGAGGAAAGAAATGATATAGGTCACAGAAAACGCAAGTTGAATTATGGAGACGAGTTTGATTAATCGCAATGAGAACTTTTCCTGAGGATTAACAGGGTTTGTGCGCTATGATTAAGGAAACACTTTCAACGGGATGAAAACCATTTTTAGTCAAATATCTTTGAAACTTTGTTCGAAGCCTATGACGTTGATCCTGAAGTGAACCATTCTGGCTGAAGTCCAGAATGATTTTTACTTTTGCGGAGAGATGCGATTTTATTTCTATAACGCTTAATATTTTTACGTCCGAAGTGGCGAGACTTGTAAAGATATCGGTTTGGGAATACTGAAAGACCGCCGAGGGAAATCCTGGATACGAAAAAAAGAAACTCCCGCAAAAGGTAGGATTTAATAATAGCTAACATCTGGTCTAAGACCCGAAATAGCTGTACTGAAGGAAAAATTAGATTGCGTTCTAGTCTGGCAGGGTTAAACGAATGGCATCAACGATTTCCACAGCTTCCGGGAGTGGATGAAGGTTTGGATCGCGAGTTAGTACCCCTGATACGTAGGAGACCATGGAATTTGCATAAAATGACAAAGAAGTTGCATATTCGTAAAGTAGAAGTCATTACTGGAAAAAAAATAACAATATTTATATATTGTCACGCGATGCAAGTAAGTAAATGTATGAGAAGATAGAATTCAAACTTTGAAATTCCACAGTTAAAACTCACTTTGAAAATACGAAGGACTTATTCCATCTCCCCAATATGACAGAATTATTAAACTTTTTCTCAGAATAAATACATGAGGATGGGGAGAGAGAGAGAAAAGGAATGGTTACAAGTATGTTAGTTCCTTTATCATTTCAGGAATCAGGAATACCTTTCAGCAAGCTATTCAAAATTACTTAACTCTAATTTGAAGCGAGGTCTTCCCTAAGAGAAACCTTATACAAAAATCTCTGACTAAACTCCCGCAGAGAGGCCGCCACATCGTAAAGTGAGTTAATATGCCCCGCCCACCCTTCCCGTGTGGTTAAGATAATCAGGGAAGAGTGCACCCGCGTGATGGAGGCGAGAAAGCAGTGGTGGTCAGTAGTGCGGATGAGTTATGTGGCTGGGAAACTTCCCTACGTGACAGTTTAATGGCTATGCGCCCCGCATGGTTGTAACGAAGAAACTGCTGCGGAAATGCCCGGCTAAAATGTCCCTCGACGGCGCCTCTACAGCAGCCTCCCCTTGTTTACGGGAACATTTACAAACAACGCTGTAGAATTAATTCATTGAATAATAATAATATGAAATTCAGTGAAATGTGTATATTTCTATTATGACCAATTAGAAGTAGTTAGGACATAGGTATGTCTTTAGCCTGACCATAAATCTCTGAAAATACCGTAAAAAATCTGATTGGGATCATTTTGTGTAAACGTTTCTCCCTCCTCACTGGTCTCCCCAAGATTATTCTCTCTTCTTCTTTAAAATTCGATTGCCTCCAATCAGGACATGCTTTGCCGGTCTTCTTAGGACATCTAAAAACGCCGTCTACTCCTCTCCTACGCTCAACAGTTACTTAGCCTAGTCGCTTCGGGTGTAACTGTGTGAATCCACTTTTCAGATCTACAAACACAAAAGATATTTTTCCTCATTTCTTTATTCATCTAAAAATAGTTTCAATGGACATCCACCGTGCATCACCACTCAAAATTTTTAGAAATTCTCATTATAATAATAAATATGAATATTTAGACGTTGATCCTAAAGCATTTTGGTCCTATGTCAGGGAGGTTCAAGGAAAGAGGTCGACAGTACATTCCCTAAATAATAACGGAGAAAAAATCACCAGCAGTTTAGATAAA
>WURS02072563.1:0-10392 GCA_011762765.2 Rhinocypha anisoptera | reverse complement strand
ACCCTTTTTCCTATATATATATATATATATATATATATGTATACTAGCTCTCGCAAAAATGTCTTTACTGAAATATGTATGTAAAGAATGAATAAACGTCGACATTTTACCGGGTGAATCCCAAGTTTTTCATATATGTACATTCATGTACTCTACTATTGATCAATCCTAAAGACATTGGAAATAATGTTTATTTGGTGGATAAATCATTTAGGTCATCACTCTTTTTTCGTATTTACAGTTAGGTAAACCTTATGTAGGTAACACTTCTGTTGTCCGTCATTTCACGCGAAGAAGGCGTTTTATTGCTAGATATTTTTTCAAACCATGCAATATTAATGATACTCCAAGAATGGGGGTACCGACTAATTCTAGTAATTTTGTTAATTCTCCTACTAGAAGTACTTTCAGATATAATAATTTAAAAAATTCGTCCCTAAATGTATTTATTGTGTATAAAATAATTTTCGTTTTAGTTTTTGTATGTCCGTCTAAGACAAAGACCTCACAGCCTCAATTATTTCTGTATATATATATATATATATATGCACTTATAATTTAACTTGCAAACCACATTTAAACTCATTTCAATTAGAGTATTAAGTTATTCTGAAAAATGTTTTTAACTTGGGATTTTATCACAAAGTTTAAATTAGTTTTTTGCATCTACAGACTTCAGTGAAGATTTATCTATCATTACTCATTACAAAATTAGGATTTAAACATTATAGTAGTTGTACTCTTTCTAAGTTAAATGTCATTTAAGAAATTCACGCATAATACTAAGTAAACGTTAACTCCACTTTCGGTTTCCTAGGAACATGACTACATATAATATATAATCTCAAATATTGAAATAATTTCTCTCTTACTGTAGAGGATGATGCAGAGTCAAACCCGGTAGCTATCTGCCGAACGCTGATAAAAAAGGTTTCATCAAGACACGAAACATTTCTTGACACCAGTAGTGTTTTTTAACGTACTTCAATAGTTATTTCCCAACTAATATGATGCAATAACTAAAAATGCGAGAGGGAAGTATTTTTTCCATGTAAGGTGTAGAATGTAAAAGATGAGGATGTAGGATGAAGCATGATTTAGTAAAACCCTTATTGGATATCAAACACCAAAGTAATTCAGTCTTCAACAAAATTATTTTAGATCCATAGAATCTCATTCATAAAAATTAATAAAGAATCCGATATAGGCTTATTCAAATATTAAATATACTACATTATTTTTCAGCTTGGTTTTTGAATACAGGCAATTCGAGAAAAAATATTTCCAGTGTAGAAGTAAATAGAAATTTAAAGAGATCACTTTATTAATACCTCTAATTCTATTATTCTAATTCCACAATTCTATTGATATTTGTCATTTGTCATCTGTCTCCAAAGATGATAGTGTTATCATGAAAAATATCAAGTAAAATAGCTTGCAAATATATTAAATCAAGGATTATTAAACTTTGAAAATCACAATCGTTTAAGATAAAGATTGTTTCAATATTTGGAAAATGCAATGTACTCGTTAGATGAAAACCAACAGTACAGGAAGAAAAATCTAGGAAATAAAATATTTAATCCAATTATTCAATCATCTCATATATGTAGTAGCTTTTTATGAAACTTTATTATATTTAATTTTGGAACAGAATAGATCGGAGCTTACATATGTGATGGACCCGTAGAAAATGTTTTATAAAGCTATGTTGTCACATTTGTGACATTTTGAATATGATTTTATAGTTACTAGTATGCTAATTTCCCGGTAATATTGCATGATTTCTTTATAAAATTGTATTAACACTTATTGGTATAAGTAATTGATATTTCGTGCATAAAACTGTCAGTTTACATGCGAGCGTTTCTATTAGTTTTATACTTAATAATCCATTACCTATATTTTTAGGTCAACCTATGTCAAATATATTTATTTCCAAAATTCTACAAAAGTAAAGTGTGAAATTCCACTCACTTTATAGAATTTTACAGGTGAAAGCGTTTCTGAAGTGGTTATAGGTTATAAAAAATACTTTGGTCGCCGGATTTCTTCTATTGCCAGAGCCCATGTCGTTCGTCGTGCCGTGTCAAGCGAAACGCATCCTTTGGGAATAGAGAAGACCTGAGTCGTAATGCGAGAAAGTGAGACTATCATTAACCGATTTAATCGCCTCCGGTGACAGAAGACCATTACATCCAGTGGCATGTGAGAATAACATCCCTGGAATATTGTTTCGTGGGCTTCGGGTTCGGTGAGAACCCGGGCCTCCAATGCAAAGATGCCCTTTTATCCCTCCATTCGAACCGTTTGGACTTCGCAAGATGTCACATGAATCAAACGGTTCCGATGATCGGAAAATGACAACCGGTTTCATAGTGCGAAAGGAGATATTGTTGCATGGGAAGAGGCGGTAAAGGCGAGAGAGAGGAAAGAAGAAGACGTCGGCGAGTGGGGAAGGGGGAGAGTGTCGAGTGAGAGGGAGGGAGGGGAGATGGAGAGGGAAAGAGGGAATTGGGGAGGGGGAGGTAAAGAGGGAGAGAGAATAGGTTCGAGGTGAGAGCGTTTACAATTCAAGGCAGTTGGCCAGGGTGGAGTGCGTCGTGATTGACCGGTTGGACTTGTGAGCGACGATCGGGAGTGTAGGTATTTACAATTCGAAGTGAGAGGAAGTTTGGTATACGGAAGTACTCAGAGGGGTTGAGGTATTCCCAGAACGAAACAGAACTTAACCACACACGCTTAAATTCGAGCTAGTGATTGGAGCGATCGCAGTTCATTTCATGGTCATAACGCGACCCTAGGAGAGATGACTAACAAGCACCCGCTTTGCGAAGTAACGACTAATTCCTCCGGATTATATTGGGACCAAAATCGACGCGTTCTAGTTAACACCTGACTAAAGCATTAAACTATTACATTATGAATCAGTGTAAAAAGGATCATATTTCAATCTTATCGGAATCCTCGATTCATTTCTTTTCCCTTTACCTAAGATCTTCAATAAAATTGACGTATTTCATGACCTGTGATTACGAAATTTTAGGAATCTGGTTTACATTTCGTTTAGAGCATTGAAGTGATGGTTCATTATATGTATTACATAAGTAGTCTCATGTTTGGATCGTTTTGACCATCACCGAAACTATTTTAGTACATAGTAAGTATACGGTGACACTCAATCTTTCATCAAAGTTAGCCCAGACAGATGATTTCAGATGTGCTACAGTGCACATTTCATATACATATACCCTCCATGCGTGGAAGTCATAGTCCATGCGCGGAAATAAGACACAAATTCAACAAACATTTTTCTTCGATGACACTTGCTAATATAATGTAGCCAGGTATTGGGTTCGTATTTATTTTCATTAAAGGCTCAGCTCAACTTCAACTTAAATACATCTTATATAACGAGAGTGAAACGGTTGTTAACCAACTGTTTTACCTTCTCAGCTGTTTCTTGAATTATTGAACCTAATAGGGAGCCTTTGTAATGAAATGTTTATCATATAATTATGTAGTTATTGATATTTAATAATGTGGATTATAAATCTTAAAACTCCTTTGTTTTCTACGTATAAAATTATCTGTAACCAAGTGCGTAAATGTAGCCTATGTAAGCCGTTAGTTGTACTCAACATATGATTAGTGTATCAAATTGTGATACTGTGGTTTGGCCCAAATAAATGCAACAAACTGTAAATGTATTTTTTTAACCATAAACATTTCCCTGTTTTGTAGGAAGTTTTTCTTAATCAAATTTTAATATCACCTACGCATGTCGTATCAGTCGAATTCACCTAAATTCCCTTCGTCAAAATTCACGGAAAATATAAAAAAAAACAATTCTCATCTACCCTTGCGTTTTGACCCCTGTAAATTTCTAACTCTCCATTCATAGTGATTCTAATCAATTATATGGTAAATCCCCTATGAGAAATCATATAAATATACTTTTGAAGGCTCAATTAGATACACTTTCATTATATTACTCGGTTCTAGTAAATACTTTAGAAAAATCTGAGTGCACATATGATATATTCTCCTGAAAACATACAACTAGTGAAAAAATAGAAAAATATAATACTTTTAAATTTTTTATCAACTATCTACACATTTGTTACTAATATTACGCTTTAGGAATTTTTAATACACTAGGATGCCCTAATGGGAAAATTATAAGGAATAGTAATGACTCGATTTTATTTAAATAATAAATACCTAGGTAATTTTCACCGAATCAGGCGTGACGTGGTGGAAGTGATTCATACTGAGTAAAAAGCAGCACTTTTCCACAGAAAAATTTTTGTGGAAAGGTGCTGTTTTTTACTCTCAGCACAAATACCTAGGTAGTATTTAATTAAGAAAATCCTTTCAAAATGGTATTTCTACACAGAGAAAAGTCACCTTCCATTCCAGTATGACAAAGTTAATTGAACTTTACCTTCGTTAGGAAAGGTGAGATATTGACTCCTATGAAATAACATGATTTTCCAGGATGTTGGAACTCATTTTTATTATAAGTATCGCCATTCGGACCTGGTCATGATAAAAAGTGAACAGAACCAAACAGAAAAATTCAGTTAGTCAAAATAATTAAATATAATTTAAAAATAGAGCTACCAATTTAAACTACACAAGGAAATGTAAATGTTCTACTCAAAGGATATTGGGTGTCAGGGCACGGATATAAACAGTGCATATAATAACTCATTGCACCACTTCTTCTCTAATGAAAGACGAATCAACTGATAGATTCCATAAAAAATGTTAGTTGGGCTTATGTTAATCAGCCAGTTACAGTTACTACTCAGACTACTTAATTATTTTCGAGCATAAGGATGGTTCACACCCTTGGTCACAAAACATCAACGCCATCAGACCGCTCTTCCTAGTCCGATCCCTCTCTTCTTTCCACTCTCATATGCAAGCGGATCTGGTTTTTAGCGTTATCGCTCTCTTTAATTAATAAAATGAGAACTTCAAAAATTGCACTTCATCAATTTGATATTTTTCGTGTATGAAATTTAATTGTATTTATCTTCGTATTACCATTTATTGATTTTCAAACATAATTTCACAGCGACGCAAAATTTTAATTGAATTTAATACCTTTCGTTTTTTGTGTCATCCGCTTCATTACTTTCTTTGTGATTACTCAAATTTCCTTTTAGGCAACGTTAACGAATGAATACGCGATAACAAAAGCACTCAAATGTTATTTTGCAGATATAACAGATTGTTAATGGTGACTTTGCATTTCTGAAGGATTTTTTATTCATGCATTTCAGGTTTTTTTCCGTGACAGATGTCATGTCTCACTTATTTACTGATCATGAAGAAACATATAACTGAAACCAAGAGAAACAATAATTAATACTTACATAAGCGTTTAGAAAAAAAAATAAAATTTGCCAATATACGTAGCATGATAACTCAGATAATAGGGATGCTTCAATATTATGTGCCTGGAATGCCATCCAGCCTTATAATCTTCAAATTGTAAAAAAAAACTGAAAATGTATATGAATCTGAAAGAAATAACCATGTTAATCGAGTCAAAAAGTATATTTGAAAAGTAATAAATACGTATAGTATAAGTACACGAAAACTACCTATACGAAAAAGTGGTATACACTCTGAAATATTCATTGTTTAATTCTTAGTACTTCATTGCTTCAAAAATATTTTAGTAAACTATTTATCACTAAAAATATGTTTTTTTCAGTATAAATTTAATGATTTTATTCAATCTACTCTTTGAAACCAAAAAATCACCTAATGTGGACAAACAGCGGATCAAACGAATTGATATCGCATAAAACTGATGAAAAAATATTGTTCATTGTTCAGTCTCATTTTTAAAACAAGAGTTTAACTAAAGTAGACAAATATCGTATTTACCGATTTCATGTCGTAAAAACTGATAAAATAAAAATAGGAAGGAAATTTTAATGAGAAAAACACGTACTTGAAAATTGTTGAATTTGGAGCTATATATTCTATTAAATAAGGATGCTGAAACTGCTGGTAAAATAATTTGGATATATTTTTGTGTATACGTATAAGGTACTATTGTAAATACCAGTTTTTCTAATCTCATTTTTAGCCTAACTCTAGCGTCCTTACTTAACAGGGTTCCTTTCGATGCAGTTTTCACTGAATCACCATGCCTCATCATGTTTCCTATGACATTCTCCTTTCATCTTTTAACTCTAGTCTTTAGATTTCACTCTTCATCGCCTCTTTGAAGTATTTCATTAGTTTTCCTGTCTGCCTATGTAATTTTCAATATTCCTTTATCAAGAAAGAGGGTCGCAGTAAACAATTCGTATTGAAGTACTAATGATGATGAGTGCCACATTTCCGTGTTCCAATATGCCCCATAAATATTCAAGATGATAGAAAAGTTGTGTATACCTATTAACTAATAAATAAATTTTGTAAGTGCAAAATAATTCATACTTTTTGGCATACTCTCATTTTGTAAAATATAGGTATTGCTACGACAGTCTTACTTCATTATTCAGTGTTTATAGTAATTTCTTAGTACATCTTAAAGCAAAATCACCTCTTTCTTTCAAAAAAAATACCCTGAAAGCAAAATAGAGTTTTATGTATTAACAAGATATTTAACGATTTCGTATGGTCACAAATCTGGGAAATAAGATGAATTGTTTAACAGCTTATAACGCAGATCTTTCGATTTACTATTCACAGAACACTTTTCAGAGCATTTCCTAATGAAAAAGGATTGTTTTTTTCTCTAAACTCTTAATTTTGTTTACCATTTTATTTAATTTGACTGCAAAAGTACGTGCTGTTGTTCTTTCTCCTTTTTCAACATGATAAAAATTACTTTTGTGTCCAAAAGTCAAAGACTTCAATGCCACAATGTAAGGATAAATTTCATTTTCTTTCTGCCTGGCGGAACCTCCTTTGGCGACAAGAGTCGCCATCTTTGTGTTGTCAAGAATTTTTTTAGAATAATGTGTAGGATGGTGAATCCAAGTCTAAATCATTCTAATATTTCAGGAAAATAGTTTTATTTCAGTTCAAGCCCTAATCAAAATTATATATCTTCATGCGAATGAATTTTTGATCTGTTATATGCAATTGAGGTGTTCATCCGGTGCAAAACCTTCATTTATAATGTAAAATAAAATAAAATGTAGCCCTAATTATGTTGACCTGTCCTTTTTAACGCTCATTTTTACTCCCTAACCAATTATATTAAATTTAATCTTGTTTTATGATGAGCTTAATGTGAAAGGTACCTATACTTGGTAAACCTTTCAAGGATTTGAATCAGGTATTGCGTTAGCAGCAGCCATATAAGTTGAAACATTCCCTGCTGGCCTAAGATAACAATGAAGATACCCCGACCCTATGATCAAATTGCTTATTGGAACATTAGCGTTTACAAGAAGAAAATTGTCAGTAAAGGTTTTTGTAGCCCTAAAGGTACGATAGCTTATAAACTTTCCTCCTCTGTAGCAAAGCCAGAATATTTTTTGAAATTGTTTACACAGGTGCGACAATCATTTAAAATATGATTGGTTCGGAACTTCAGTAACTACTCTTACTGGATTAAGCATTATCACCACTGTGGCCATAGAGAGAATGTTATCAAATATGATTATGAGTAGGAAGATAAGAAGGGAAAATCCTGTGAGGGACATATACATGGGGCAAATTATAAGTGGCGTCAACCAATCTCCTGTTTAAGTATTAATGATGATGAGCATTAAGATCAAATTATTAGACGTATGAAAATCTTATTGATTAAAGAAAAGTTGCATATGAGATATTATTGTCCTCCTTAAGTTACGAGACTACTCATTTATTAAAATAAGGACATTACGACGGTTTATTTCCTATAGCGAAGTATGTTCCTCACCCTCACCCTCCCCTAAGTCCAGACCCAGATCCAAAAGTCCCTAGAGGCTCTCATATATATATATAGTTGCACTTGGGAAATCTTGGTGGCGATGGAGCGCAATTCATTTGGCACATACATAAACATAGATGACTATAGAGAGAAAGACACAAACAGAAAGGAAACTCACAATATTGGATTGTAAGTTTTGGCAGGAGAGCCTGCTTTCGTCAGTGCCGTGACTGAGTTCTCTCCTCGTCGCTGATGAAGGCAGGCTCTCCTGCCGAAACGTACAATCCTATATTGTGGGTGTCCTTTCTGTTTGTGTCTTTCTCTCTTTAATCATCTATGTATTTGTATGTGCCAAATATATATATATATATAATACTTTCCATTTCCTCATTTTGAAGTAATTCCTTCGCTTAGAGCGTTTTTCTTCATCAGAAGAAGTGTTAGGTGAAGTGCAAATATTTCATCATATAACAGATGGAGCTGATAAACTTAGAAGTTCATTCAATAAAACCGGTAGTACTATAACATTACAGATTATACCTACAACATAATATTAAAGCAGATTTTTTTATTTTTTACTTGACGAGTAAAAATTGTATTTTTCTCATTTTGTAAGTATCTTTGAGACTTCAATCAATAATAATATTATTGTATCAATTGTAAGCTACAATGTAAAGGCTATATCATTTCAACATAGATTCACTTGAACACAACTTGAAACATATTTTAAAAATATATTTGCATATATTAAAATCTAGTTTCACCAGTTGAAACATATTTTTGTAGGCTCTTATGAGCCTAAACCAGAGTAGAAACAACACCTTGAAAAAAAAACATATTTTAGAGGCTCTTGTGAGCCTTAAATTTCTCCTGCCCTTCCATTCCAATCTTTTTATACCCTTCCTAGTGATCAGAAGAGCCTAAAGGCTGAATCAGACTTGAAATATCACATAAGTAAATATACCTATTCAGCTGTTGAGTTCTTATTCAAGTTCTTTTTGACTTTGAGGAAGTAGTATGAATTTCAGGTAGTATCCTTTGAAATCGATTAGCATTAACACCCTGCTCTCGTAATATCGCTGATGCTTTCTTTCAGGTTTCTAAGTATATGAATGTAGACACGAGTTCATGTATTTGGATAATGTATCAATAGTAATCAATGTAAAACTTTACCTTAAGAATCATATTTCATTTAAATATTCCTATTTACTGAAACATCTTTTATTTTATTCAAAAAGTGCCTATTCAAAACCCCAGCTTTTAATATGCAGGCAGCGTAAGGATAAAATATTTATTTTAAAAAAGAGTTATCTAATGTTAACTTTTCTGATAATAGTTTGAATGATCATGTTTTTATAAAAGTTAACAAAAATATATTTTTACACTTCAGTTGATGGCCAGTTATTGGTTGACCATATTTGTGATAAATATATAGTACTTGAATGCAAAATTTTAAAGAAATGAATTTTTCAATTCCAATACCACGTAGCAAAATGAAAAAAACAACTTGGTAAAGTCATTTCGCTACGATGATTCGTTTCCACCATGTAACGGCCGACACTATCAACTCCAATATCACGTATAAATTCTTCTAGCAGAAATAAATTAGCTATGTATTAAATACCCCTGTGTCTCTCAGTACAGTTTTAACCTTGGATATGCTAACATGTGTTTCATAACCAAGTTCGGCCCAATTTCTTATGTTCGTTTTCCCAGTACTATTTCAAGGTATGACAGAACACATAAAAAAATTGAATATGGCCTAATAGAGTAAATTAGCGATGGTTTAATTACTATGTTTTGATTTTGCTTATTATCCCTTAGGAAACTCTGTGGCTTATTTTTGGAGTCATATATTGCTTGACTTTATATTTCAATTAGTTTCAATGGCCGTAATTTTGTTTACCTTACGTATTAATTACGTTTTTCAAATTTTATACTGTTTGTGAACTTTAGAATGCAAAATTCGACAGAAGTTTTGTTATCAATCAGTTATTACACGCCTCTACGTTAACGTCCTTGTCATAACTCCATTCCAAAATGTATTTAATCCTAAGAGTTTATGTGGTATAGTAAGCATTTTCAATTATATTACGTTCTAATGACTAAAAGTCTTATTGATGACAGGAATTGAAGAAAGTTAATTTAATTGCTATATTGATTATGCATAAATCCAATTATAATAATATAACTGCATAAACAGTGACTATATTTTCTCGAGATGTCCGTATCGGATATTCAATAGCTTCTAAGTTGAATCACATCACTTTCAAGAAGCTAAAATACATGCCGGTATGTTTTTCCTTTCCTTTTTTAGGAATATATATATTTTGTAAATAATTCATAAATTATGTTTTTTAAAAATGGCCCGACAATAATATTTTGATGTTAACCCAGTTCTGATATCCGAATTTAGGGAGAACCCGTTTCTAAGACTTACGAGGCGCATTCAAGTGATAAAGCCTCCGATTTTTTTCTAACTAATTATTCACTTTAAA
>WURS02072553.1:0-10392 GCA_011762765.2 Rhinocypha anisoptera | reverse complement strand
TATCGCATACTACGTGTTTTTCACGCGAATTAATTTCTTTTTTGCAAGAGCTACAGCAATGACCGGCCATCTTGCCGAATAAGCGATAGATCGAATGTTGTTAATAGCATGTGTGAGGCCTTACTCCATTCAACCAATATAATCAAGAGTAGTCACAAAGCAGACACCACAAGTAGAGGTATAACTCCACCACTTCTAATGGAATGCAAGAGTTGGTGTCTTCAGGGGGAAGAGACCACCAGACATTCGGAGAACATCAGACTGAATTTGAGGGCAATATATGATTGAATTGATTTAAGGGTAATCTACTGGTTAAGGAAGGTTTTTGATGAGCCTCAGGTTAGATTTTCCCCACTACATCTTAACATAATCCCTCTTCAAATCTGCATACTTAACCACCTATTATTCTATCCAAAATCCTTATTTCCTTCCTACCCCCTACCTTGCTTACCCAACTTTCTACCCTCCATTACAACCTTCAACAACCCATTGCCCCTAAGTAACCCTTCCATCCACCTTACCTGCCTTCTTTGGATTTCACACAATAATCACCTCTCCTCCCCTACCATTCTTAATATTTTTTCATTCGTTTTTCTCTCTGTCCACCTCATCTTCTCCACCGCCAAACCCACATCTCAAAAGCCTCCAATCTATGCTCATAATCCTTCCTCAAGGACCAGGTTTCGGATCCTTGCTAAGCTAAGCTCCATGTTAGGGTTTTCACTAATCTTTTTATCGAGTCTTTCATTGAAGGTACCTCTCACCAACTCCTTCCTCTTCTTTGCAAAGACCTCTTTTGCTAATGCAATACTTTGTTTGATACCCCGTCCACTATGTACATTTTCCTCTATAATGCCACACCCTGTAGAAGTATTTTCATTTATAAAGTGCTTCAATGGCTATGGTCATTTCGCAACTTTTCAAACTATAGAAAAATTAACTTGGACAAACACAACGCCAATGCCCTTGGCAGGATTCAAACCTGCAACCTTTGGGTTGGCCGGCCAGCTCAGCTAACACACAGGCTAACCCTCCATGATGCTTCCAAAATAAGTAAACTTTCCTGCCTGTTACATTTTATGCCCTTCTAATATGATATTTATCCTAGCCTTCTCACTTCTTGAAAATCTCATTACTTTCATTTTATTGCTATTAATTTTCATCTCAAACCTCTCACACTGGTCCTGTAAGGCACTCAACAAGGTCTGCAGTCTTTGGCCAATATATATAGCCGACCAAATCTAGACCAACAATTTTGTGCCACAGAAGTCAGCTGGTATGACTGTGAAACTCATCACATGAGATGGACTAATATGGCAGAGAACCAAGAGACTACCACTGTGTCGACATCATCACTCCATGGAAGCCTTCATGCATACCCTCAAAAGCACACTGTTACATAAAACTATGAGCCAATGATATACCGGAAGCAAGAATCTTCACTTAGTAAAGGTATCTATTAGGATTGAAAGGAATGTTTAGTTTAACAATATGGTAATAACTTTTTTTTTACCTGGGCAATTGAAGGTGGTTGGTATTTCCTTGTCCACCTGTTCCTCGTCAATGATTGGATGCATTGCCACAAACTTGGTGTAAGTTCTTTCAAGAATTTTACAATTTCTATTCATATTCAGGAAATTCACCTTGCCCTGGCATAAAAACAGATAAAAGTAAACAAAGAATAATTATAAATTACCTCAAAGAATAAAATTTTACAAATATTTTTCAAATAAAATCCATTGGTAATGTATTTTTAAGAGTCATTAAAATTTTACAAAATTCTATTTTTTTTTTCAATTCAATATTTTACAAATTTATTCATTATGTTAGTGATAGAGGCATGATAATTTTTATATAAAGACTGGAATGGTAATTACAAGGACAGAACAAAAAGCACCCAACCCCAATTTACTGGTAACGGGCTATGATCTACAAGGTTTATATAAAAAGTATCAGGAACAATTTTTTCCAGATGTGACTATACATCGCAGCATGCTCTCACTGTGCAGTCTTAGTGGTGGAGGGTCTGACCTTCATTACGCGCCTAGCACCATTTGCCTGCAAGCGTTCCTTTAGGCTAGATCGTGTTTTTAGTGAACCCCTGTTGAGAGACTGCGCAAGTGCAAAATGCAGCAAACGACTGAAGTGGTACGCCATCAAATTTTGTTTTAGACTAGGGAAATCGGATAAGGATACGTTTGGCATGATTTGTCAAGTGTCCAAGGATGAAAACATGTCAGAAACTGCAGTTTTTAAATGGCACAAGATCTTCAAAGATGGCTGAGAGAGAGTGGAGGACGAGCCCCGCACTGGGCGGCCATCAATGTCAAGAACCAATGACAACGTGCGCATGAAGTGCTTAATTCAGACCGTCGGTTAAGTGTGCATATGATCGCAGATCGTATTGGCATTGATGAGATGACAGTGCACACCATTATCAAGGAAAATTTGGTTTTGCAAAAGACCTGTGCTAAACTCATCCAGAAGATCTTGACAGACGACCAAAAGCAGAGTCGAGTGTCTGCTTGCAAAGACCTTCTGCAACATGTTGCAGAAGACCCCAACTTTTTGGATCAAGTAATCATGGAAGCCAAAATCACGTAATCACTATTTCCTATTCCCAAAAGTGAAATCCTCCCTCAAAGGAACACCACCATGGGACCCTAAGAGCCATCAAAGAACCATGCACGCCCACCCTTAAGGATCTTACAGATTCTGCCTACCAGGGAGCCTTCAAGTCAGTGGAAAAGCCACTGGCAAAGGTGCATCGATGCTCAAGGGATGTACATTGAAGAATTTTGAGGCAGTGTAGCAATATCTGAAATAAATCTATTTTTCCATAACTTATCCAGATACTTTTTATACAAACCTTATAAGCATGGCAACAATACAAAAACATGGAAGGAACCTTCATGTGTACCCACCATTTGTTTCAATATCTTATTACCACTAGTCACACCAGTAACCGCCAGGGAGTGACTTGGTGCAACATATTCATCTCATTCTCACTTTCATTACAATATCTAAGCACATCGAGGACCAGTCCTACATCAAGTTCTATGTTAAACTCAGAAATACCCTTTGAAAGAGTCATCGGACTTTCAGTGATCATACAACAGAAGTTAAGCATTCACTAGATTTCCTCTCCTTGTATCTTCCACTTTATTTGTAGCCTCTTTTAACCTATGGACAAAGAGTTTATGTACCCAGTGGATATTTAATCCCGTGGTTTCTCCTTGCATTCTGCAACTATTCTATTGGTCTGTTGTTGGCTCATCCACCTTTAGGGGTTATTTTCCACTCCAAGGACAATAGAGTAAGCTAACCCTACCCACTCTCAATGTACTTCAATGAAACCTACTACATGGTATGAGCAGAGACCTAATTGTATTTATTACCATATATAATTTGGAACACAGACTTTCAACTTGAATATTCAATCTCGCAATCAGCTGAACATACTAACCAAACGTCCTTGTCCTTGGTGCAAATATATTGTTAAAGTTTTGGTTAATTTCCTTCAGTAGTATTGACTAATTAAATGTGATACTCTGGGTCCCAGAGCACCAAATGGAAATCCAGAATCTGAATTCAATTCCAGAACGACTGAATTCAATAGAGAAGTTTTGTCAATCATTTGTAACCCCAATCTACATAGATAATTCGTAGCTGCATTGTTTATAATAATTAAGGAACGAATCTAACAGCATTAAATAGTCAAAGACTTTTACTTTCAAAAGACATAATTTGTTTAAAAAAAAAAGCAATTTTTAGTTACATAACATGGCATATATAAAGGAGCGTACTCACAGCAACCATAGCGGGATTGGCAGTGGAGCTATTCGATCTCACTCGCGAGCAAGACAAAAACTGATAACACAACTTCAAGTTGGTGGAGCAGAAAAATTTGCTATATCTCCATGAAAACGCAACCGTTTTCGATGTTTCTTTTTTTTAAAATGGGGTATCTGGAAACAATATTGACAACCACATTATTGGTTTCTAATAATAATGCGTATTTATTCAGTTTTTCGAAAGCATTTTCAAGTTTTTCAATTTTGCTTTGACAAATTAACTACCAGCTAACACAAAATAAAACTAAATGTACAAAATTGAAACACGCAGTAGACATTAATACTTATCTTAAAGCTGGTTGTTAATTTGTGCAAGAATAACTGAAAAACTTGAATATGCTTAAAAACACTGTATAAATACGCATTACAATTAAAGAAAAAAATCCTAACTCGAGTCCAATAGGTCATAGGGGACTTTATTTATTTTTAAAAATCTTGTTTTAAAGCCAGGTTTTGATATATTTAAGATAGAAACTTGTACAAATTAAGAGCAACACTGTGGCTCCTACTGTTTATAAAGAAAAAGTACTCCTATTTTAAAGCAATAAATAAGAACTTAATATTTTCATTGATTGTTATTAACAATTAAAAATATGACTCTTTCAGAAGAGAATCCCTTTTGAATTTAGCCAAAAAATTAATAAACAATAAAGTTATGGCTTTTATCATATATCTTGTTAGGCTTATCAGATAAACATACCTCAGGATCAAATTAACCTTTTGAATTTTACAAACTCTCAATCAATTAGGAATCAAAAAATCTTCCTTTTAAAATCATTAAAACATTTGAAAGATTGCTTTTGTGATAAATAATTTACTTTTAAATATAGGCCATTTTGGACAGTTTTACATAAATTCTGCGATAACTAATTGATCAAATGGAACTTGGTATGGCTCAAATTAAAGGTCTTTTAATTACCTACAAATTATATTTAGCTTTTAATTCTGTAAAAATCTTCCATTAACTTGTAAAATGAAAAGATGTGTTTTAGCCAATTTTGGATGCCATAGCTACGAAAAGACATCGACTCTCGAGTTGCAAACATGGGAATCTTCTTTCATCCACCCCCTACAACGTAAAACAGGTTCCATCCAATCCTCAATAATGCCCAAAATATCGATGTTTTTTCTCTGTTTCCTGGACTACAACCCATGAGTGATTAGCTGGGTACCGGATCTTTGTGAGAAACCACAAGTGGCTTAGGTACCAGCCCCCTAATTACATTACCCTGTCAATGCGTGAATTATCACACAGTTTGGATTCATACTAAAGTGACCTCTCTACCCCGTCCGCATCAAACAAACTGACCTAATGGTTGAAGACCCTTGTTTGGTGGTCATTAAAAAAAGTGTGAAAACTGTGCATACAAATATTACACACTCTCTAATTGACATTATTTTTAACTAGGAAGTTCACATATTCTTTCGTATTATATAACCAATGACAAATCATATACCTGCATTTTTTCCTTTTATGATCTTTGAAGAATAAAACTACCATGTATTACTAATAAAAAGTTGTTAACAGGTTAGGAAATGAGATGCACGCCTCAAACTTTTACGTGTACAATGAAGAAAATTATTTAACCACAAGTTTTTTCTTACCCTACTCAAAATTTCTTCTTCACTTTTCAAATCAAGCCGATCACTTGAGTGTTGTGATACAAGACCAATTGTCCGGAAAGACCTATAATATTGTGGATATTTCAAAGGATTTTTAAGTTGGACCTAAAATAAAAGTAAAAATTCATTAATCAAAGGAACCGGGTTTATTATTTACAAGAACATCAGTTTTCATAAAAGTTATCATATGAATTTTAATATCAAATAGGTCTACTGAAATGGCATCATGGAGGAGAAATAAAAATAATATCCACAAGAATGTGGACAGATGATTCTATATCATGTGAAACCGAGGATGTGTGCCATAGCTTCACATCAACGTTGACCACAAAAAAATTGGAGTAGAGTAGTTGGCAACTGTTAGTGAAAAAAATATGAATACTAAACCATAGTAAAAATTCAAGCTGAAGGAACAAAGTGAATTCACATTATGTGCTGGTTACAATTTATCACTAACATTCTGCACTTGCTTTAAAAATAATTTATGTAATTAATAATATTTCAATCATGTAAAAATGACTTCCACCCAGTAGCAGTAATTATGTATGTAGTATCTACTGCATGCATAGCATCCTACCTCGGTCGAAGGTTGGTTTCTGATGGACGATAATAATTATTACTATTGGGAGGATTGGGATGCAGCCGTGGGGGAAGGAGGAAATAGATGATGAGTAAGAATATGGTTCAAGATCAAGAGATTAGAGCATGGAAAAATTATTGGAGTTTTGCAGGAGAACTGGTTTACTGATGCCGCACACAACACTAATACAGATACTAAGGCATACTTGGAAAATGGCAGGGACCAAGGAATTACCATATAGTAATAGTGTAAAAATTCACAATTTTCCTGAGGTAGATTTAGATTCCAACAACAAATTAGTACTAATAAATTGTATATTTATTATTAGAATGAATGTGGATGAAGAATCGACAAATGGCAGGTGAAGGCATTAAGAAAGGGATGGCAAGGAGGGACTATTAGATAACTGCAGACATAATTCTAGGTTAGAATAAGGACACTAAAACCACAGGAGAAATGTGTGAAGGCCATTAACTAGGAATAATGAAAGCCGCAAAATCAACCAAAGGAAAGTTGAACATTAAGAGAATTAAAAACATGATGGCCACAGGAAAGATGATAAGATATTCAGAGGAGAAAATTAAGTGGAATAATGTAAATATTGAGGTAGTGTGCCATTTAGCACCTCGTCTACATAAGTTGACACTGGAACCCTACTCTTAACTAAATGCTCACAAATTCTTAATTGGCAGGTGTCTGGCACATGTAATATGGCCTCCTGTGTCTATACCATTCTGTGCATATGTGCTCCTTTATATACATGGCCCCTTGTACAGGAATCCAGACCAAAACTAGTTGGATGGATATCCACAACGATATGGTTCCTCCTGGCCACAATCATCAATTAAAAGCTGCCATGCATCTACCTGAACATCAAAATGATGCTGCTGTTTAGTGCTCCCACCTTTTCGCCCTCACACATTCCACCTGTCGTTTAACCAGAGTTCAGATGTTGGCGAGAGCGGAGAGTGCTTTGACCGGCCCTGGTTTGTAAGTCCACGCATGTCTAACCTAAGAGAAATCACTAAAGCCCATCTCACGCTTTTCAAATTTTCCATCAAATCGCCCTCAAGATTCCTTGAACAAGCTTTCTTGAAATGATATGAGACGTCATCAAAACATCATCTCTATGGCAACAGTGTATTTGAACCCTCTTGAGAGGCTTCCATTCTGTTAAAATTTCTTGTATTGAAAGGTTTTAAATATTGATGAAGCTTGAATGGTCTTCAAGCTTTCCTCCAATCGTGTGACAGATAAACTTACCCAGAACTCCACTCAAGCACAACCAAAGCAAAACAGACAACATAGCTAGCTGAGAGAGAACAACAATTGAGCACCTTATCAGGCTGTGTGAGGAAGAGTGTTTGTATGCCATAAGTCAACTTGATTATCTTCAGAAAATAAAAGAACTAAGGCACTTCAAGATATTTGCCACTGCTTTGGAACCAGAAACTATTGTGTCCATTTACTTATACTTTTAGTGAAAGCCAAATGAGGTATTCTCACACGTTTACCAGCCAACAATGAGCTATTTATCGCATGATAATATTTGATTTGATGAACAGATTCATGAAAGAAACAGTCAGCAATTAAACGAGCCTGATGATTTATACCAAAATTGAAGGTAAATAATTGTTTTAACTACTTTATGTTTCTAGACTTTTTGTTGATTATATGCTTAACAACAGTTAATCATTTAATTTTAATAGCCACAGTCAAATTCTTTTCCAGTCTTCCTTGATGGTGTGAAAGGTTGTCAAAGTTCTATTGAACAATATCTCTTGGAGCTTGGTATTGAAGTGTCTTTGACATAATTTTGCATTCAATAATACTTGAAAGTTGTTCAAGAATAATTGGATAGTGTGAAATGGGGTTAAGGTTTTATCTTTACATTGCTGTTCTGGTTTAATGTGTATGTACTCAGATATCCAATCAAGATTAATTTTTAAAATACAATAGAGAGTGATGAGACAAGTCTTTTGATTACTAATTTGTCTCCTACAAATGTTGACTGAGGATTCAACATGTGGCAGGTAATGCTTGTTCATTTGCAATCGTCATAGCATGCTGTTTTTGTCACAGAAGGGAGAATGAAGTACAAGAAGGAGAACAATAGCCAGAGGTAAGACTGAATGAAGGGAGCTTGGTGGAAAGAGCGGTGCATGTGGCTGGAAGAATAACAGCAACTGAGAGAAATAGGTGCCTGCAAAAGAATTGTCATGTACATATAAGGAATGCTGATTCATGTACATTATAAGGAACAAGGCAGGAAAGCTCCTGACCTCATGGAATATGCAGGAAAGATTGAGAAGAGTAGGTGGAAGAATTTTACATGTAAGCTTTCCAGGTCTCAGTATCTAGATTAGGAAAGTGAAAAAGATGAGATAAGATTGGTTACAGATATCCTTGAGTCAAGAGATAATAGGAGCATGAAGAAAATGAAGTATAATAAGGTGACGAGTTTAGATAATGAGTAGAACTGCTCAAACATTTAGGAAAATTTAGGGAAGGTGAGCACATGGGAAGGTACAAGCAGAGGATAAAAAGTTGTTGGTCGAAACACAAAAACAAGAGGACAAAAGAGGAGATTATCATCAATGGGTAATGAGACAATAAAGAATGTGTTGGAGGTTGGAATGTTGGGAAAGTGAGGCACAGAGGCAAGAGAAGGAAGGGTGCATGATAAGTGACATTAAAGGAGGATGAAAATATGTGGAACATATGCAGAATCAACTTTATACCAAAACATAAAAAAAGCATTCCAGAAGAGATGTGTCTTGAAAGACTGTAAATTCGTGGTTACAACTAATATCACCCATCAGAAATCTACCTCTGACTGGTATAACACTTATAATTATGGGAACCACATGCCCCTTTGAATGAACAAATATCATTTAGCATCCTCCATATTAATTATAAAACCTGAAGTACATAATAAACTTTTTACCTGATATCTTGAACAGTGAAACACTCAAGCAAAGTAATATTTGATCAGAAAACAGAACCAAGGGTTTCTCAAAGTGTGGGACACAGCAATAATTGCTAACTACTTTATAAGGTAATTTGATATGATTAGAATGTTTTGTGAAAAATATTTAAAGCAGCCTAATAAGTTTATGTAATGAGTAAAACACAAATTTAACTGCTTACCTTCCAGAGTTCATTAATGTATTTTCTGATGTCTGGATGAATGGATGAATAGCGTGACTGATTGGTAATTGCAAAGTTTTTCAGGAACTCCAAATATTCTATTTGCTCAGGGGCAACTTTTTCTTGCAAATTCTGCAAAATTTGAAAAAGAAATTAATGGATACAATATGTACATGTTTAATACAATAGTATAAGAGAGAAAGGCAGCCCATGTGAAATTCATGTTTCAGCAGCAACACTCACCACTAAGCCACGTAAAGCAACTGTAGCACATAAGAATACTTTCACTTAATATCAATAACAATAATTTTATATGATAGTTTAGACATCAGTGTAAGCACCTGAAAGCATGCAGCTTTCGGGTGCTTACACTGATGGATAGAAACATGTACCTGGAAACATGCAGAGATCAACTGATTGACGTCACAGAAACCTACATACATACTAACAATAATTTTATTTGTCCAGAGATTAAATGAGCGATGGTACACACAAGACGTCAAGAGTATAAACAAAAAAGTAGCATTAGTTCAAAATTAGTGGTCAATGACATTCATGGTACACAGAGTAACAAAAAGCTAAAAAACTTATTTTAAAATTGTACATATATGCATTTACAGAATCATATAATTTATTAATCAGGATTTTGTCACATAAGATGCAACATTTGATTCAATATGCTATCAACAGGGCAAATTTAGGCAACCAGTTGAACAATCTAATGTCCAAAGTTCACTGTGGAGGCCGTCACTTGGTGGAATTCCATGATAGAGTGATGGTTTTTTAATATATTCGCCAATGTTCATAATATTCGCAAATGTTACCAAACATAACTAACACAGTGAGGAACCTTACTTTTGATTGTGAAGTGCTACTCACAAAGAGAGCCCATCTCTTAAACACATTCTCGCGGATACCGTAACCTTATACCTGAAATCTACACGTTCCAGACCCCAACCAAGTGCGCTCTCTAACCTACGCATGATTAAAGACATTAAGAAAACCATCATCCAAGAAGACTTAATTCTCACCAAGACTGACAAAGGCCACTGCACCGTAATTTTGGACAATTCAACATACACACAAAAATGTTATGAGTTCATCTCCACCAACAATATTTCCAAACTGCGCCACGACCCCACTCCATCCCACCAATCTACGGTCAAAAAAGCCATCTCCAAGTCC
>WURS02072542.1:0-10393 GCA_011762765.2 Rhinocypha anisoptera | reverse complement strand
TGTCTATAAGTGTGTGCGTGTGTTCGTTGTTGCTGCTCATCTGAGATTTTCCAAAGTATATATATATATATATATATTATACACACACACACATCTAATTTCCTGAAAACACAGTTGACAACAAAAATTCAGGAAAATTTTCACTGATAAATTTCATAAAAAGTTGTAATAAAGTGTGGCAAGGGCTACAGAAAAACTTTAAATTTTTTATTTTTCCAAATGCAGTATTCCAAAATAGAGTTCATGAAAAAAGTCATAAATGCTTAAATTAAATAGATCTGTAAACTTTCGTAATATTAACTTAAAAAGCCTTCTATCCTTGGAAAAAACTAAACAGAGAAACCAGTGAAATAATAATATTATTCATTTTTACAAACCTTCAGGACAAGCATTTGATCTACAGAGGAACGGAAGTAGGCTTTCACAAGTTGTGAGTTCCCAGGATTGCATGTCATCAGAGACATTCACATCTACACATTCACCAGCATGCGCATCAGGATGTTTCTGGGCCCAGAAACCTGAAAAAAAGATTTATTATAGTTAAAGAAACATAACATTGGATAACTTTGAAGACATAGATAGCTGAAAGACTGTAAATATTCCACTTGCTGATGTTCAAAGTGAAATTTGAAAAGAAGTCATGATCTAACCAAATTTTTTGGTGATAAATTCCTTTTTCATGGAAACAATTATATAATATGAAGCTCATTTGTGAAAGGATATGTATAACATAGTTTATTTCACCATGACAACAAATAATCATACTTTATACAGATAAAGTATCAGCCAAAGATTTATTGTGTAGAGGATCAAAATTATTAACAAAATATTTGGCTATTGAAAATACTACAGGAGAGGGATGAGTTTAATACTCCTCTTTAACTATTACTAATCTAAGGAACAAAAACAAATGCATAAGGCACTAAGAAAATTAGTTTGATAATAAATCTACGTCCTTTAAGACTAACATACCTGCATACTGGGAAACAAGTAAACCTGCAGCTGACTCCAGAGTATTTGTGCGGAGGTCATCCAGAGATGCAAGTCCTAACCAGTATGATTTCTGTCTAGGCCCTGGCTCTCCTGGAGACACCAAGCCACCTCTCATGGCCACACCTGCAGTGAAGTTGTTCTCTGCATACGATTCGACAAGAACCAGATCACTGCCATACCTAATAAACAAAAAATTGAATTATATTAGAAATCACCATAGATGAAGGTAGCAATAAGAGCTGTTATTTAAGATAGGCAACATAAAATACTAAGATAATACCTAATTATAATGAATTCTAATAAAAATTCTAAGAAAACACCTAATAAATAATGACTACGTTAACATAAACTTATCTGATGAAATAATACCTCAGAAAAAATGGATCATAAAAAATACTGTTTAAATTTATGTATAATTCCCTTGGAAAGCAATAAAGCATTTTGACCCTAATTTTGGGGACTATTTAACAAGAAATTTGGCCGAGGAAAGTGGATAATTAAAGACCATAGGGTTTTAAGAAGTGGGTGTGAGATGAGTCAAGATAAGTGAGGATACGAAGTCGTTGGGAGAAATTCAACAAAGATATGAAAATAGGTTACTAAAAATGTAAAAAGGTAATCAGAAGTTGAAGTGAGTGTTAGGAGGCTGTTAGAAAAATGAGGAAGGGGGAACGAGTAGACATTTTAGATGGCATGATTGGCGGCCGATAGTATGCACAACTTAAATATTAATCAGAATTTTAAGCTAAATACAATTAGGTTGATTAGAAATAAAATGACCTTAATGCCTGTTTACACGATGCAATTACTTGTGTGAGTCCATTCAACACGGATCCTGAAAATTGAGAGACCGCTTGCACGAAATTATTTCTATTTTTTTATTTATGGCTATATTTTCCATGCAAGTATGCAAGTGTTTGCGCAAGGTTCCGCGTTTACACGACGAATTTTTGGACGTGAATCTGTCCAGGCATCAGCCCACGCAAGTACTTTCATTGTTTAAGGGTCCTAGAAGGCCACAGAAAACATTATTTGATAATACGATCCATAGTAACAAATCTTCAGCCGAGGGAATGTATATGAATGAAAATTAGTACTGTTCCATGTACCCTGTATTACTTGAAGAGGTATTTGATACTACATATCTTTGCACTGTGCTTATATATGCAAATGCGTGACTTCTATCCTGCGTATTATTCTACCCTAAACACATCGCGCTATCCGTGGTGGTGGTGGTTACGGGAGGTGACGTGGTCATTTACGCTATTATATTTTTAAAGATTATAGTGAGATGCAAGCATAAATGTGTTTGGTTGAGCACTTGTGATTGCTGCATTTTTTACACCTCCCTATGAAATCCAAGTTCCAACTAACGTATGCGCAAGGAAGTACTGTTTTTCAAATCAATGGACCTCTATGCTCGCTCGTATGTACGTGCATTGACGTGAATGATCAGTTTTCGAAGGGTAAATTAATTATTTTCATGGATTAAAGTAAATGCAATGGATAATTTATTTGTAATAAAAATAATTACTACATGCTGATATGAATATATATCTTTAATTGACCAGTTGAATTCGCTGATTAGCATAACTTGGAGCAAGAGAACAAGTGGTAAGTTGAAGTGATGATTCAATTTGAAGTTAATTTCTTTTTATGGCTTTTATACTTGTCTTCACTGTCCAACTTAGTGAAATTTAAAGTGTGGGAATGGACTTTAAATTAGTGGGACGGGTCAAACAGGCTGGGAAACACAAACAAGCTCCAAAGCACACACAGTTTAAAGCAACGGGCCTCAATCTGCTACTCACGATCCCCACGTTGTTCCCATCATTTCATGCAGTGGTCTTAAAGTATTAACATCCAACATCAATTATATATTCTTCTCGAATGCGTTGCGTGTCTAAAGAACGTTCGTGTTTATAAGAAACTAGGCTGCAAGAAAAGCAATTTACATGTGAGGGGGGATTCATGTCAAATGATAT
Source organism: Rhinocypha anisoptera (assembly GCA_011762765.2). Classification (NCBI taxonomy): domain Eukaryota; kingdom Metazoa; phylum Arthropoda; class Insecta; order Odonata; family Chlorocyphidae; genus Rhinocypha; species Rhinocypha anisoptera. Next base: position 7,415 of record WURS02072542.1, on the reverse strand, counting down.
TTTATTGGCCATATCTATTTCGGCTGTCTCCCCTTCTCACGTGCTCCTCATTGGAGAACGATCGGTACATTCGATAAAGAAAGACGACTAAAGATCCTTCAAGTACCACTTGGAGGATGGCGCAACAGTTGAAGTGCTCAACACTATGAGGTCCGAGTTAGGATTATTTTAAATACGATTCTATTGTGAATTTCTTGAGAGTCTGATGTGTGGAAGGCTAACACACTAGCCATACCCATCGACTAGTATTAAATCGATTAGTATAATTAGTACGAAAGAAAGGATGAGTCATGCCGACAAAAGAAACAAATGTTGTTGCCCAAGTCAGCGTAGACTGATTCCACTCCTTGTCGGGAATATTAATATTGAATACAAATTTAAACGAAGATGATTTTAAAATTGTCCATAAAATTGCTTATCCCTTAATTAATGGTTCCTCTGGGATCAAAACATAGCGATTTCCCGGGTTAAGTTTCGTGAAAGGAGCACCTTCACCCTGACAATGACGCGCTTTTTAGTTTAAACCGCAGTCGACAAATCCAATGTGTACAACCTACTAAGTTTTCTCGTCTTCTAGTGAAGGGAAATTAATAACTGGGTCTGAATTTTAGCAACGTTAAGAGACAACTATTAGTTCACGACCGTGCTATAAAAATTGTGCAAAACTGACATTGTGTATCGGAGAGCACCGTTCACTCTAAAGTTACTGGCATGCCACAAGAGTTCCAAGAGAGATATTCATAAAAGTGGACTACTGTCTAAAGACATTTCAATTTGCCGGCCGTAAAATCTGGCGCTAAGATAAGCGTCACCAAACATCAATTAAGGCATACATTTAGCGTTACACGTATTTTTGATACTTGTCCATCCAAAGTTGACGTAACAAAAAACTATGACGTTATTGGATGGAACATGAAAAAATATTAACCCATACCGCCATGTCTAGGAAGAGTAATTCCACAGATCGGTCAATGAGATAACAGCTAATGTTTTGGAGAACGGAGGTTTTTGAATAATAATTAACAGCAGATAATAGACATGGGTACTCGGGCAGTACCACACATCTTTCAATGGTGTCAGGGATTGACTTCAGGCGTCAGACGCTAATAACAAAATGTTGACTTTAACCAAACAACAACAACATTGGCCAAGAACAGGTGGGCACGAAAGTTTAGTTGTGTACATTGAGGTATAGGGAACGTGACTAATGCTAACGCTAATCCTATACTAAAAACACGAATGTCATGCTTCAAATATGGAATATATACGTTTCAGCTTTCATACAAACAACGTAATAAATTTATGAAATAATTAAGACAATGAAGAATTATTGAAATAAGATATTAAAACGAGAACAATGAACAAGTTATGATTCAATGATCTCGCTCGCCTGAATCTCATCCGGTGCAACTGAACGAGCGTGACTTTCAACTAATCAGCGATCGGTTTGAACAGCCTCAAGTATCCTAAAGCTCCCCAGAAGAGAAATCATAGATACCTACGCTATTGCTACCATATGGAAAATCATTACATTGGATCCTTTCAGATTATGTAACATAAGACAAAAGTTATAAGCCATTGTTTCGGAAATTCAAAAGAGGCCGCAGACAGCCGTGCGCTCGTGTTTCATCGCCAGAGGCGCTTTGTTTCACGCGGCATGGGCACTGGTGCCTAATGAGAAAACGAGGAATATCATTTTTACGATATGATTTTAGGTTTATGGAATATGATATTACATACTAAACGCTACTCTTACGTAATAGATTATGTTCATCGATATAATTTAAACTAAAATTTATATAGGCTTAAATTTCTCAAACAAACCTTCAAAAATGTTCTTTTTGGACATTTTGTCAGTAAATCATTTGAATGGACATATTTTTTTGAACTTAGGCCATAAATACGGCCACGGAATTTTGTTTCACTCCTCATGGAGCGGATAGGGACCCGGGAAATTTCTCTGCATTTCACGTTCCATGAGTACACGAGCGCAAAGTTACACAGAAACTGCTCCGACTGTGTGGTGGTGCTTTAACGTCGGAAACGCTTCATACCCAATTCACGCCAAGAAACCGAACCGTTAAACTAACCCCAATCCGAGATAAAAGGCAGACAGTGAGACTTCACGCTGAATTTGCTTTCCGAATTCAGCCACTAGGCTTCAACAAGCGCTAGGCCGCGATCACTCGAGGATGACCGCAGAACACCGTCAAGAGACAACGGGTTGAGCAAGTGTGAATGAGTGACGGCTGATTGAAGTGACAGAGTCAAATACTTCACAAGCACTTCCACAGCGATGCCCATCCGAGAGGGTAGAGTTACTTGCACAACCACTGACGTCGGTGACACTCATTAAACCAAACATGCCCACTATTTTAACGGGTCATTTAGAAGTCTTCTAGAGGATCCCAAAAAAAAAAAAAAATGTGAGCCAATCCAAGTTTTAAACCTGGGAGTCGGTTTGACATTTGGGCTCGCTTAGTACCTACTACGTTGTGACAAATAGAGACCTACCCCCCCCTCCCCAAAACCTAATTACCCACCATTCTCACGCAGCAACCCAACCCACCCGACTCTTGTGAGTGTGTACATAATAGGGACCACTGTATCTCCTGCACATTCTACCTGGTGGTGTCGCCTTGCCATGAAACCCGGGTTGTGTTTTAATCAATTATATGTTTCTTATTTTTTCTATTTGTTCGTTTTAGTATAATAATCGACCATACTGCATTTCATTAAATGCCGAACTGAATAAATCTAGGACGAACGATCTGTGTCGTGGGAAGTTTATGTCGGCTGCGAACCAAAATATAGAAAAAATCCCATTTTTCAAGATAAGAGTACCAATATATCGTGTACCATACACGATCAACTCTAGGAGATTAGAGGTCACCTCTACAATCGAGCTAATAGGTTTATGTCCCCTATGATTTCGTTATTGATGACTATGTTAGAAGACGCTAACCACTACAACGGCGGCTATCGTACAATTTACCTCCCGAGCAGGATTTAGTATTTACACGGGACAAAATCAATTCACGACTGCTGGTACCTTATATACTGGAATAAGACATGAGCTAGAACTCACGGAATGCGCTTAGGGTGCAGTCCTCAGATTCATAAAATACAGTAATCACGTGGGATGTGGAAAAATACGGCAAAATAGGAAATGCTTCTATAAAATGTGTGAATGGTGTCCTAATGAGCAGATCCAAAGATCTCATGATGTGATATTTTATTTAACCCCTTGGAATACGGATTAGACACGCAAGATTTGAACGGAGTTAATTTGGAAGACTATACCTCGGTATTCAAATACTATGAAATTGAGCCAATGAAAGCAGGTTCTAAATGTTTTCCTAGACCGGAAATGTTTTTCGCTAACTATAATAACTATTACTTGCTTACGACCACTTACTATAATAGCTATACATTTCCGAGAATATTACGAGCAAAGTAACTTGGTAACTAGTTAGTTCCTGGTATTTTAAGAAATGAACCTTCTAATACGGCTAGTGAAAATGTGAAAAAGACTAAGGGACTAAGACATGCGATAATAAAATGACATGCGAAAGAGCATAAACGTATTGGTGTGTTCTGTATTCGATAAACAATAGTGGATGCACACACATTTAATAATCCGATTATTCCGTGTAAGTTGGAGGCATTGGAATAAAAAAATCAGGAGTTATTGAATTCAATACCGACGAAATTCCAATAAATTAATGGCGAAAAATAAAATATCCAAGTGATTACGGCGGTAACTGTTATTTCTTGATGATTATAATGACATTCCAGAGACTTTAACCAGAGTCGCCAGTCAATGGAATATAAGGCAAACTCTCACCGAAAGATTATAAAAGATCATCCGGGTGGGATTGGAGGAAAATGAAGCAACGATCACTTAGATATGAAAATCATTTACAAAACCTTGAAACAGTATGAAAGCAGAAGAAAGCCAATGCCAGTCGCTTATGATATTTATATATTTATAAATCAAGATGAAAATAGGATTTCCAGAGAATTTATAAACGTGATAAAGTCATAAAAAGATTCAGGAAGAAAAAAATGTGAGGGTTAAAAACCAACTATGTTCTCGTAGTTTCCTCATGAAATTTATTGAACACGACCAGGTAAGCTTGGTGATACAACCTTACTAAAAAATTTACCTACGTAATTAATATCAGCACACCAACAAATAATGGTATAATACCAGTGTTCAATTGTTCTCACAAAATTATTTGATGATATTACAACTTGGCTCTCTGTGACATATAAGGTATATAGAAGATATGTCGTCAAAAAAGAAAGGTAAATGACTGACGTTTGAAAACTTACTCGGTTAACGATACATTCATACAGAGGTCCAATGAGCATTCATTGGACCTCTTAATGTAAATAAAAACATTCATACAAATTCCTATGAGAGTCTACATAATAGAACTCCAAAAGATCAAAAGGTGCATAGAGTTCCAAATGCTTTCTGGGAAATAATGATACATTGTGAAGCGTGTAAAATAAATCAAGGTTTCTGTTAAATTTCTACAAGTAAAAAATTAAAAACAACCATTCTATTTAAAAACATAATTATTTCATTATAATGTATAAATTAGGCCAAAATGGCCGGCCATAGTCGCTGATGGGGTAACGACCTCGTCCGTCAATCAGGAGGACGCGGGTTCAAATCCCGGTCGGGTGGATTTCTTATGGCGTCCACCCAGGGCGTGGATGTTTGTGTGTTTCGTCCTCGTTCTTACTCGTTGTCTATGGATTATATGGTGTACAAAATATGACACAGAGAGAGGTGGCCCCTCCATGAGAATTTCACTTTTGGAAAAAATTGTAATAAGCTATTCTCTAATTGCTCACGAAGGTGAAATACCACTCAAATGGGCGTCTCTTTCTTGAATGCCGATACCTATAGAGTATGAGCAATGACGAGGACACCAAACGCGGCAGCGAGGTACTGAGGCATCTGTGATTGTGACCGCGCAAATTAGACTGGGCGATTAGATTAGGATTGCATGTCGAAGGATAATAAAAACTCTCCTTTCTACACTAAATTTTTACACCACCAGCTCTAAAACTTGGTAGAAGAACAATGTATCCCATAATTCTATGTTCCTCTACGTAGACCCGCACACGATATACGAGTGGGAAATATAATTCCTGCATTAAAAGCTATTTCTGCAGAGAGAGAGAGAGAGAGAGAGTGAACTGGGTCTCGACGAATATGGGGTCTTAAAGATGAGTCTCGAGATGAAGGCGTGCGCCACGTCTGGCGGGAAATCGACGTGATTAGTACTACCCCTGGAGCGTCGTAACCATTTTACGAATGTATGACGGCGAATTAAAGTTTTAACCGCGGGGAGGGAGGCGCAACGAGACGTCGGAAAAGCAGCTAACTCATGTAACACTTAAACATATTCGCCGTTTAACAACTAGAGCGGCGATTACGCCCAAATATATTACAGAAATCACGCTCTTACATTATACGCTTACCCAAGCGGCAATGATAAAAAGAAGAATGTAAACAATCGTAGAATAAATGAAAGTGCACCACAGGGAGATCGCGACAAGGACTCGGCTCCAGTTCATGCAGCAATAAATAAATCAGTATCATTCAACGTCCGTTACTACGCACGTAATCCTCAGATGAGTTCTTACGGAGACGATCAAATCATAATGTTTGCAAAACGTCACTAACAGACTATGAGCATGCACTGTTATTCACTGTCCTTACTTAAATTTCATTTATCTCAGCCAGTTTAAGAAGACCACGCCTACTACGCCGGGTGACCGTACGCAATCACGGTTGGCACCGTTGTAAATTCCTCTGAGTTCGCAAACCTCCTTTCCCAGTTACTCATTCCATCTTTGAGTCACTTGATATTTGCAATCTCTTCAGCTGTGTGCCAGCAAAAGAAGTACTGCAGCTATCTGAAAACATTCTTTTGAAAAAGTCCATCCCAGTCCCCGTGATTAGTGCGCTGTGATGAAAACCTGTGTTTCTCAAAACTATTTCAAGTTCAATAATAATAAGTGTATTTTCAACCCAATGGCCTAGCAATGGGTTCACTCCTTCCCCTCCCCCTGCTCGCAGATATCTACGTGGGCCAATTTGAGGGCAAACTGTTTTCTTCAAGTAACAACTTGTTAAAAAATGTGTTCTATTGAGGTCGTTATATAAGTGGATGACGTTTTTTGTATATGGACTGGAACTTCAAGGCAGCTGGACACCTTCATATCCTTTCCAAATTCTATTTGTAAAGGTCTGAAATTCACTAGTGAGAAAGAAGTGAACGGCTCTTTAAATTTTCTAGATATAATGTGCGAAAAGTGGATCATAAATTAGAGTTCTCCATTTTCAGGAAGGATAGTTACACCGACCAAGTGATCCATTCCCATTCGAGACATCACCACTCTCACAAGCTAGCCGCGCGTTCCATGTTATGACCAACAGAGCACTAACCATTCCGATGCCTCAAGTAAATTTCAACAAGGAGGTAAATATTATTAAACAAATCGCTCCCAATAACGCTTACCGTTCTGCTCTAATAGACAAGTTATTTAAAAAGAAAAACTCACAGATGGCTTTAAAATCCATATTTACCTCCACTAGTAAATTCAGGAAAGATATGGTGTAAATTCCTTTACTTGGGAGAGTGGACAAACAAATTAAGTACACATTTAAGAAATCAGAATATAAAAACAGCTTTTTACAATAAGTCAAATCTAAAAAATCATATTTCGTTTACCCAGGACAGAATTGAAAAATCATATAAAAGTGGTGTATATCAATTGGATTGTGAATGTTTAGCAGTGTACATAGGACAAACTGGTAGAAATAAAAAAACGGGTAAAAGAGCATTGGTCATGTTACCAGAAAATGAACGAGTCTTTCCAATTCGCAAAACTTTTATCGGAAACTGGGCACAAAAGTGATTTTAGTCCCAAGGTTTTGCATTCCCAAGCAAAGGGACGAAAGCTTGATGCTCTGGAATGCATAGAAATCATTGCGAGGAGAAAAAAGAGGTGATATGAAGTCGTAAATGACATTTTGTTTGACTCCCACCCACCTTGAGCTGCCTTCTTTACCAAAGTGATGACCTACCCCCCCCCTCCCCAACCCCTCCTTTGGCTCCCCCTTCATCCCTTACCTCAAGAGATGACCCTCCTAATCACCTCCTTTACCCTGACAACCACCCCCTTTCCCACATCTTCTTCCCTAAAGCACTCACCATTCTTGAATTCAAACCCCACCCCCTTACGCAACAGACCCTACCTGCCCATTGGCTCCCCACTCCTTTATCCTCCCATTTCCCATTCCCAGGACATTGACATTGATGATCACATTTCCTCCCTCAATGAACATAATCATATTATAATTATTATTGGCCTAGTAGTGCTGTTTG
>WURS02072531.1:0-10393 GCA_011762765.2 Rhinocypha anisoptera | reverse complement strand
CCCCCTCCTCAGCCCTTCAAAGTCCCTCTTCAGACGGCCTTCCCTCCTTCCTCCTCCTCCGAAATGCCCTCGCAGAGCCCCCGACTGACCGCTCCCTTTACCCGATCTCTACTCCTCGCTCCTCCACCGACCCTTCTCTCCGCTCCCCTCCCCTCATACGCCTCCCCCCCCCCTCACACCATCCCTCTTATTCTCCTCCCTCTTATCCCCACTCCTTTCCATTTTTGTGGACGCATGTCATGAAATCGTCTTCCCCTCTCAACCCTTAAGCCCTTCCTCTTATTCCCTATCTCTCTTCTCTCAAGGAGCGGATTTGGGAAAAAAAAGTGAGAGTGTAAGATTTGTACGCGTAAAGGCATGAGTGAGGTGCTGATGGGTATGGTGATCTATTTCTCGATTCGTTTGGTTTTTCTTTTTTCTTCATTCCTCCTCTGTCTGTCGTGTGTGGCCATATTTCCTTTTCGTCAACGTTCACTTTTCTCGTTTCCCCCTTTGCTTTGGGACGCCCTAAATGTAGGTGAGGTGCGGTGCTGAGGTTAATAATATTACGCTGGGTGACTGAAACATTTAATTGCTCCGGACAATTATATAAACGCTATGACTATTTGGCATCACTCTGAATTTTGCCGTTGGTTCTCGTGTATTTAAAAAGTGAGTTAATCAACATGAACTTATGGATTTACGTACTGGAATGCATTAACGTTATTAAGCGTAACATTACTAAGTGTTCAAACTGAGCAAACGAGACTCGAAATGAAACTTTTATTAAATACTTGATAATATTAGTATTCTATTAATGATAGAAAGCAGCATTACAAAGCTTTTATTTACGATCAAATGGTGACAAAATTAATTAAATTCTTGAGTTCAAAGCATTTTGATATATTCCTTTTGTAAGTCGATAAGAATTGAAATTAATGTGATAAACATTATATGTTAAAAGGAATATCAAATGATTGGCTTCAATTAAAAAATATTTTCGAATAATTGTTGATATTATTTTAACTTATATGGTAAAAACGTGAAAAAACATTAATATTACAGTAAAATAAATGGATATTCTCTTTGAGCAATAATATTTTTCAGCTTTCTTTGGGGACTGGTGATGGAATTAAGCCTAAACGTTTCCACCAATAGTGATGCTAACAACAAATATGTTGGTCATATTTGTCTTTATAAGTTGGTTTTTGTCATTTAAACGCCGACTTTTATGGCATATTTAAAATGAAATTTTAGAACAAAAGGGTTCATGGTATACACTTCGATCACCCAAAGGAACAATTCACGCATTTCGAACATTTTGGGTAAACGGAGAATATTTTTTATTCTCATTTCAATATCGTTTCTTATGCTAGCTTTTCAGTTAGCGGCAATTAAAATTAAAATTTACAAACAAATTATTATTTTTTATTACATACGCTAGGTTGTTTAGATCATAAATTCTCATTTACGTGATAAAGTTTTCACTGAGAAAAAAGCCAAGGACAAAATTTTCCATGAGCATTGCTGATTTAATTCTCTAACTTTAAATCTAAACTCTAAATACTATCATTGATCATTATACTACCTTTAATTTTCCATTGGTTGCAAATTATTTTTACTCACCTACGGTAAAGTCGTTGTTAACCTTAAGATATGCCGTGCGAATGCAAATTATAATTTTAAAAATATATTTACTTACTTATGGGATCGTGAAGGAAAAACATTTTTGGTAATTAAATTATCAAAATAAAACCGCAGCAGTGATTTTCTGAAGTCTTTTGTCATATATTTTCATGATTTGATTTATTTCTATCTCAAGCTGGAAAAATAGTCATCATGCTTCTTTATACTTTAGTTATTAGCTATGGTTCATTGATACGATTAAGATAAAAAAGGATTTACCAGGAAAAAAAAAAGAATAGGAAAAAATAATTGGAAAAAAATGACATAAATAAGGTTTTCGTGAAAACTAAAGCAACAAAAATAAAAATTCGCCGAATGGCTTCCACTGTATTTAAAAGCAATATTTTAAGTAAATCCTTTACGGATTGTTGTATATTTTTATGTTACGTAGCGAATAAGATTCAGCGTAAAGAGACAGCAGTATATTCAATAAAAAATACAATTGGGTACTTTTGACCAGGACAACGAGTTTTCAGTTTCAGAACCATCCAACTCATTCATGTCCTTCCAAGTCCCTACCATCTAGTACTCAAAGAGCATATCCCATATTATACCCAGTCATACAGAGAAAACAATACCATACGTATGTTATTACGTATTTCAAGTAATAGCAAAGGTATGGATTCGCTAAGTAGAACACATTTAGTTATAACAGCCCGTTCCCGCTCAGATTCTACACGACACGTTAAAAAATTATGACTTAAGGAATGTCATCCTCGTTGGGTTTTTTCAATCGAAAAACTGAAAAGTGGCTTATATTTTTACTTTATTCAGGTAGAGTGGTAGAAACAACAGAATCTAGTGACCAATTACATTCACGCAATTTAATTTACACTGTGAGGTCTTATGTGGAACTTGTGTATATGGATGGAAAGGCATAAATGGATTTCGGGAAGAATACCCAACGACACTCAATTAGCACGTAATGTTAACGAAATTATTAGCTTATTAAAATAATATTTTAGTTGAAGCGATAATTCTAGATTTTTAAAAAACCAAACCCAAGATTAAATTGATGCCAAATGAAACAATGATGGTGAATTTTAAAGGCTACAGTAGAAAAAAATTATGGTTTAAAAAATTGATCAATAGTCTATAATTTCATAATTTTCGTATTTAATACATTTTAAATGGTCTCGATCGTGATTATTCTAGATGGCGTAACGTTTCACATTAATTGTATACACCAATGTTAAAGTCACAAACTCGTAGTTACAATAGATTTGACTTAATGCTGAGAACATCAGTTTATAGCGATATTGACTGTAAGAAAAATAGTAGCCGATATGAGGATAAAAAATACAATTAAAATGTTTTGCGAGCGATAAACGTTTGTAACAAGCTTAAAAATTATTGTGTGCAGTGACATTTTGGAAAAAGAATCGTTCTTCCATAATTAAAAAAAAAGAAATCACACTATCAAATGCGGAATCTGTTTATTTTTCAGGTGTGGTATTTACTTAAGACTCGTCCGTAGTTAATATATTTGACAAATATGGGGTTAAAAGAAAAAATTGCAAAGAGAATTACAAATTTAATGTGATGAAAATATCAAATGGGTTCACATTTTTCTTTTGTTACCTTCAGAGGGCTTTCAGTAAAGAGTGATCGTACACTTTTATTGGAATAATTTGTCGAGCAAAAATTTCCTTTGATGTGACCTTGATAACTTAATGCTTAATAAATATGTGGTTTAATTTATTGGTGAAACATCCTTAAAACGAAGGTGATATTCATATTGGGGAACAGGAAAATGTAGCATGGGCCAAGGTCTAGATTATAGGGGGGATGAGGAAAACACTAGAGATTAAATTTCTACGCGAGATATTCAGCAACAACGTTATACTATACAGCGGCTATACATTACCGTTGACTTAAGACTTGAATTGTGGTCCTTTTGAGCCGATATGACGCTTTATCGAACGGCTCTTATAGTTAGTCTGTCACTATAACCTAGTGATGTAAGTTTAATTTTATAATTAGACGGTGTGGAGAGAATAACAATAATGTTCCAAAAACTTATTATATAATAGCTTATTGCTAGTTTAACTAGATTCTTAGAGGAATCAGGTTGATAATCACTGTCTGGTATAAAGTTTAATTGCATTAGATACTGGACTCAAATATGAGCAAGTGACTTAGTCTCTTTTTTACATTCGAGGAAGGTGGTGAGACCCTCAAGACGTTAAGCATTGTGTCTCTTTCTTATGTTCATTTATGTTTATTAACTGTAATAGTGTATATGAAATAATAGGACTGTGTATATGAAAAGTGGTAGAGAAGCTTTTAACATAAAACTTTCATAAATGCGAAACCGATTCTCTTGTCCCTCGCCTCACTCCTCCCTCTCTCTGCCGCTCCTCCCCACCTTACTCCCAAACTTCCCCTCACCCCCTTTCCCTTCCAATCATCCTTCCGTCTATCCGGTCCCAATTCACATACCTTACTATAATTCCTTGTATATTCCCGGAAGAAGGTGGGGGAACAGGAAAAGTTGGAAATATATCTGTTCTTTTGTGCTCTATATTTTTTTGTGATTGTTCCAGTTCTTTATTGTATATCCGTACATGTATACATACAGTATAAAATATTAAAGTTAATAAACATTATGATCACAAAAAAGAGACACAACAATAATTGCTTAACTTTTCCGCGGTCTCACCGGCTTCGTCAGAAGGAAGAAAGTAGCAAGGTCTGGTCATATTTTGTAACTCCATATTGCCTGAAGTCGTTTTAAGTCGACCCTATCATTAGATCCGATATTAATAACATGGCGTAAAAATTAATTTTGAATATCTATATATACTCACCAAGTTACTTATTGTACTTTGTTATTACACTTTTGTTTTCCGAGCTATGGTACCGATTACTTCGTTAGGTGGATTGTGTATGAGTGAAGTGATCAGACCCTAGCAAGCGCCCTATCGGAAACGTCGCAGATATAATTGAAATCCCACTTGAAATCACTTCCAAATAAACTTATTTCAAGTAATTTGCGTTTTTCCTCATAAAGTTTAACAAGTGCAGTACGTCATACCCTTAATGAATCTTAATTAAGCTTGTGTTTACCCATCGAAAATCTCTACCTGAAGAAACTGTATAATTTCGTTCCTGAGTATCTTGAATCAAATTTGGATAAACCGGGTACCGTTGGACAATTAATAACTTCCGCAGGGACATCCCAGCCGTCTTTATCTTCGAATTTAGACACAAGAAAACACCTCATCCAGAAGGGTCTTAGCAACCCGGGCTCCTGCGAGTTACCTCCTTCGAACGCGATAGTGGAAGTACCAGTCTGGGTACAGATTCGACGCAGTCACGGAAATGTCAAACTCGGCGGGGTATCGACAATTGAGTTTACTCTATCGGAGTGACTGTTTGGCGTTATACTCTGCGTCGGCCACAGCGGAACTCCCTCTCCCGGTGATAGACCTATCATCTCCCATGCTCCGTCTCCTCCAGGTTTATGTAGCGTTTTAGGATGATGGATTTTCTGCTACCTCTACCCCCTGAGTGTCCTGTCGAGTTCAGTTCGCTAAATTGGGGTCGAGGTTCGTCTCGACCGAAGTCAGTTATTATTAATGGAAACAGTTTCGATTTTCTGAATTTATCTTTTGCCGTTCCTCAAGCGAGCGGGTACGGAACCCCTGATATTCGTGATTATGAGTGTTAGCCCTGAGGTAGTCATTAATATTATACCTCTTGTCAGTGTCTATCGGAAGATAATTACAGAAGCGAGACGTGAAGGTCTTTCGAAAGACCTTAAGTGTATCAGCATATGGTGTCGAAATTGGGGTTAAGAGCTTAACGGAAATAAAGGCGGGAGCCACTCACGAAGATTGCGGGCGAGATTAACAGTTTTGGAGAAGTTCAGATCAAACTATTTTGAAGCGGACTAAGAACATGATAATATTAAGAACATATTACATCTGTATGTCATTTTAGTTGTGGAGACAGATCCACGACCATACGTTAACTGAGGATAAGTACTGAAGTGATTCGGCAGCAGTTTACTCCACAGTGGAGATGATGCTTTGTCGTTATGTCGCGGACGAATAACAAAACCCGAGTCGGGGACGAATAAAAATAGTGCTGTGGAATTAACCAGCGTTTTATAATTTTATAATATTAATATTTTCCATTGTATTACCCATGAAACTGCAAATTAAAAAATTCCTTATTGGCGTGCACTAAATATGACCACAATGGTAAAAATTATCCTTGACCACAGCAAAGATTGCATAAGTACTCGGGCGCATGACTGATGTCCCAACCCTGGTATACGTTCAAAGATCGACTTATGAGATATCATCGAAAATGTTCCTCGAATCCCCTGTGTAGGGTGGCCCGACCACGTAAACAGAGTAAGAGAATCAGACGAAATAACTACTCCATAATGGACTTCATTATTTCTAAAACCTAAGTGTCCTAAGAGGATTATTTACAAAACTTGGTGTTATCACTCCCTGCCATACACCGATAGGTGGCATTTTGGGTATCATGTAGATATTATGAGATTGTAGATAATTTTCAACCGAAATTTGAACTATAAGTTATTTGGACAGTGCTTTTTAAGTATTGCGATAAGGGATAACAATTTATTGCGAATTTATGACCATAGGATATTATTTCTCGTACGATTATGAATTTTTTCATCCATCCGCTTCTTAGTAATTGATCCCCATGCCACGAATTTCTGAAGCGATGCCCTCTAGACTACGTCAAAAAAGAATCAATCATTATAATGTTTAAAATTTTATTGTTTTGCGGTTATAGCCACGCTTTTCTCAGAAATTCATCTAGGGTAACTTATTAGAGAGGTGTTCATATTATCCCTTTATATGTAATCCACTAACATAGTCATTTTTTCACGGTGCCTTCTCTAAGAACAGGTGCAATGTTACATAGAGGAAAACAATAGCCTCTCTTTTGTCGCAATTGAAGGGAAATATTTCATTTTTGCATTGACTGTACGTTCATGCCTTAGATAGTGATGAATTTTTCTTCCCAAATACTCACCGATTGAGTGATAGACTGTTAATGATACACGTACCCGAAGAACGCATATGGAGGCATCATTCTATAATGAATTACCGAATGAGCAAATGAATTATCATTTCCAGAAACGAAAAAAAAGGAGTGTTCCTTCGCGACTTTCGACGGGGAAATAAACCCATGCCTGCCTTCGTTAGGAAAATTGCAAAGTGTAATTGAATATGTTCCCATTGTCGATGCATCAAACGCTCGCTCGACTCTCGGTATTGTAGTTCGGATGGCTTTTGGGACAATACTCGATATCTACGCGGTGGCATTCCATCGGCAGCCATTCCGTGTAATGCGAAACACTCGCATCGATGGGCCAATTGCCGTTAGCAAAGGCATACACGCAGCGCTTAGCCCTATAAAACGGCAAACGTCCCCGGGGCACGGAATACACACTGGCGGGCTGAAGGAACGGGGGGCGGGGAGGGAGAGAGAGAGAGAGATAGCAGGTGTCGGGCACATGGGGCGGTCGTTCTCATGTCACGAAAATGTGGAGAAGTGAGGGAGAGAGAGAGGTAAAGGTAGGGGGAGAAAGGGAGGGAGAGAGGGGGAGATAAGCCGGGTGTCGGATTAAAAGAGAAGATGGGACCTTGGGCGGGTTGAGGAATCCCAGCAGCACCAGCCATCTAAGTATATATTGTAACCGCACAATGTCGCCACCTCCTTGAACAAAATGGCCGGTACGCCATCTGCAGGACCAGAAATCTTCCGTCGCGAAGCAAATGTTTCCTGGGGGTTCATACCCACGTTCGTCCCTGAATAGGGTTCCTTGGTTAGGGATAAGAAACCCGGAGGGGTGGGAACAGAGGGATCACAGATAGGTGGTGTGGTAGGGGGAGTTGCACTGTGCGCTGCTGTTACTGGTGTGTGAGAGAGAGAGAGGAGGGCAGGGTCCTGGCGTTGGCTTGGAGAGGAGAGGGAAAATAAACGTCATATTGAAGTGTAAGGAACGGAGAGAAGAGGCTTGGGGAAGTGGCGAGTGGGAGAAAGGGAGGCTCACAGGCTAACGAGAGGGACCGTTATGACGAAATTAAGACCACAGCCTTCCTTATCTCGCAAAATTTGACCCCCTCCTTCCCTCGAAACGTCTACAGAGGAATAACCGGTGAATAAAGAGAAAGAGGAAATATTTACTTGGGTGCCTGGAAGTTCCTGAGGGGAAATTGAGAATAAATGAATCCTTGTTTGGTAATTTCTAATAGGCAAGCCTAAGATATCTTAAGCAGATGAAAAATGGACATAAAATTTGGATGTTAACTACACCGTCAAAATTTCATTTGACATAGAAATTAAATTTATTGCAAGGATAAATAAATTGCAAGATATTCAGTATTATTGTTTGCTTCTTTGGAATAAAAATTAAAAATAAGCAATGCTAAATCTGTATTTGATAAGGAAAAAGGTGAAAATTATCCAATTCATAAATGATAAAAACAGTTATGTACTTGAATGAGACTAAGTAACATGGTAATTTAACCACGTTCTCAGCTTCGTTTAAAAAAAATATTTGTATGACTAAACTAATTACATTAGCGAATTTTGGATCGAAATAATGTATCACAAAGTAACTTTTTGGAAACGACTCATCATAAAATTTAACATAAAAACCAACATTAGGGATGAAGATTGTTTGGTGGGTTGTCTCATTCCTGTATTGGCTTACAATTTGTTATATTTTTCACCTCGCTTGCGGTGGCAAAGTAATAGGATTTTAATTCAATAATATTTCAATTCATAATTTTATCGATATTCAATTCATAATTTTATCGATAATAATATCTCGCGAAAAATTATCTGAAGTTCGTGCTCACTTCCAATTAATTGAATGCTGTGGATAAGGTGATTTCATACCACCAACCCAGTTCCACATGCCAAATTCAGACACGGATAAACGCACAATTGAAGTTACAATAACAGCCTCTTAATCTTATTATTTCAAACTTGTTAGGCATTATACCAGGAGTAATTTCACAATGTAATTTGAGGTTATATTTTATTCGCAACAGATGTTTGTGAAAGGAATCTGAATGAGTGATGGACTTTACACAATAACATACAAGAATGACGAGGTTTTTTCATGAAAAATTAGGGAATAGGAGAATAAAATTTATATACAAGTAATGATTGTTTTGAATGAAATCGGATTGCAGCCTTAAAGATGTTTCAACAATACCTACTCAGTTTAACGGTGTAGTTTAATTCGGTATAATTGATGGAAGTTCTAATATTCAACACATTTATCTCTGCTTCATAAAATGTTCTGCTACTTCGATATTTTTCACCACGTCATCCTCATTTAATAAAATCGCTTGAGTGACAATATGCGGACTAAGAAAATCCCTACATTGGATTTCATTATGAATATCAAAAAGTTATTTATGCAAAAAGTATGATTTCTTATATCACAACGTAATCCTGCCACATATTTGAAATTATTTTTCTAAATTATTGAAATGTAACGGAAGGATATTTTTGTTGTTAACAACTATCATTCTGAATAGTATTCTACAGAAAATAGGGGAAAAAATTAGCCGTATTATGTTTAAGCAAATGGGGAAGAAATCTTTCATGTAATATTCAACTATAACCAGGTGAGGCTAACCTTGTTTGCGTTCCTTTTTTTCGCTAGTGTTATAACTTCGGATCTTCTATTTTGTTGCATGAAAATAAAACTTTATATTTTTATTTGAATTTTGAAGTATAAATGTTCACCACTGGCATTTTAATGCCTAAGGATACTTACAATCTAATCTAAAATCTAGAAATCTAATACCTAAACAAACGATATGCATGATGGGAAATCCAGCCTTAATTATTTTGTACCTTTGACCTCGGATTCAAGATTTTTTTTGCAATATGGCGAATACGAATTGTGTTATTTCCCAGTTGTATTTGTTTATTTATTGTGAAAAAAAATTCATAAATTCATGGCAGATACATTTTGTTAGATGTGCAAGCTATGATTCCACTTTCCTGAAATAAATTTATCTATCTTAGTTTTTCAGTGCGTTTTATACCTTTTTTTAAATTTCAAACTCTTGATTCATACAGAAAGCTAAAACTGCTTCAATTTTATGATTTTATATATTAAAATGGTGATGTATACATTAAGCATGCAAATATATATTTTACTAACCATAGTAAGAGCGGAAAATTATAAGCGTTAGGAGAATTGTTGTGACACGCCAATACTATATACTTATAGTATTTTGTAACGAAGAATAGGGTAGTCTTAAGAAATGTTTTGAACATTTAGCAAAACTATTGGTTTGAAAGGAGAATCTCTGTCGGTGGGTGAGCCAGTGACAGGTGTAGGACTGCTACTCTTAAGAGGATAGCGCTGTGCTTCTGCTACAAGGGACGATCGGGGGAGGATGCAAGGCTTCCCGCCAGGGTAGAAGACCCCTACGATCGGCGCTGGGAGGAAGGGGTCTGAAGCTCAAAGGAGGGGGTGGTAGAGGGATGCTCCGAAGTGGATTCTCACGAGTGGGAAGGAGGGAGGGGGGGAGGGGTCGCTCAGAGGGCGCAGTTAGGGACCTAATAGAGGCATCTCTCCCGGAAGTGGAGCAAGAGGCTCTCTCATCTCCCTTCCTGCGCTGCTCCTCCTCTCCATTCTCCCTCCCTCCCCCCCTCTCCCCATCCCCCCCTGGCAACCTCCCTCCCTCCATGAACCCATCCCCTCCTC
>WURS02072520.1:0-10393 GCA_011762765.2 Rhinocypha anisoptera | reverse complement strand
CCGATTGAGGACAATAATATCGCCCTTTTTTTTTACATCATGCTCTTTTCCCATCCCTAAGTCGATGACGACAAAATATTCTTCTAATCTTTCCTCATACAACTCCCAATCGTCCGCCTCAAGCACAAATTTTTCAATAAGGTTCGGCATCCTTGTCGCCACTGGAAGGACTTCGCACTTGGACGGTGGATGCACAAGTGATGCTGAGGCATCCTTGCCGTTTATTGGTGCCCAAAACAATATGAGCATCACCCGGTATCAACAATGACACTTGACTGGCAGAAATATAACAATACAAATACATTACAAGGATCTGGTAAAATTCACTAAGTGCTGAAGAACATAAGACATATCAGGCTTGTCAAGAAAATGATCAGGCAGACAAGAAAATATTTCACCACTTCCCACATTTTGAAGGTATCCTGGCACCTTCCCATGAAATTATGATAATTTATGAAATAAAAATATTAGAGGTGATGAATGAATAAGGGGTGAATGTCCTAAAAAGAAGGGAATTAAAAGCAGAAAATGTTTTCAGTATGAAAATCACAGTTAACACACCACACAACAGGAACCAAGAGGAACACAAGCGGGAGTAAACGACGAGCACGAAACATTAGTTCCAACTACTATTTGAAACATTTGTACTTATTTGTGGATATTCAGAGCCTAAACTTCCTTCTATCCTCCCCTCCTTGTATACCCTCCCTCCCAGTCTGAAGAGCATGATATTAATTCTAACCAGAGTCGAAACAACTCCATTATTCATGTCGAAGTAACACCATGCGGGTGACTTGGGTTAATTTCGGTTGCTAGACGCGTGCCGCTGTTTTGTTTTTTATCTAACCAGTGTTCAGTTCGTGGAGTGCAGAGGGGCACCATGTAAGATGATTGTGGAATGACATCATGAAGAAATAAGTTCTTTTGAAATGATGACAGTGTATGAGTATACTTTTTTCATACTGTCCATGAAATTCAAATCTTTAACTTCATTAGTTTGTTTTATTGTATTCAGTTTACAAAAAAGGTTTTCTCCATAAGTATTTTTCTTGAGGGCATGCGACAAACTCCATCTTCCTTTTAAAATTTCCATTGCATTCCAGTTAACTCCATAACACTTTTATGGAAGTTTAAATTAACTGGAATAAAATAACACTTTTCCACTTTACAATTTCTTTACTGGTACGATCCGGGTTTTGACGGTACACTATTATCGTCATGTAAAACTACCTGATGATAATGGTATACTGTCAAAACCCGACTATGACCAGCAAAGAAATTGCTAAGTGAAAAAGTTTTAATTTATTCCAGTTATTTTTACAATGTCCAACTTCCACAGCATCATACAAGATTGGGAGTATGGTGGAAACAAGATTGTAGGTATTAAAAGGAATTCTTTCTTAAATGTGTTATAGCGAGTCATGTTCATTACAATTTCTAAATAATATACATATATTGGAGCAATTTTTGTTAGCTATCATACTACAATAATAATATGCGATATTTCCATTAGAATAATTCCAATATAGATTTTCGTCGATGGACATGTATGTAAAGTGAAAACCACTTAAGTTCAGTAGTCTACTGTAATTTGTACAGTAGGAACCAAGTTTTTACAGTTTCAGTAGAGTATATAACTGTTTATAATGAAAATTTTATTGTGATTATATTTTTAAATTTTTATCTCAATTTCCTTTTTAAACAATACTTACACAGTACACTGTATCAGACAGTCTGATACAGAGGTGTCATCCTGATTGGAACCCAAATTCCATATTTACTAGATGAATGCTCTACGCACTGAGCAGCCATGCCCTCCTTTATCTATGATATCCTGTAATCAGTGGAAATATGTCCTAAAGTAGAAGTCCTGCCCTCATTTGATAAGTCTTTCTTCAAGATGAGTGATTTCATGGACTAAGTGGGATAAGTTTGTAGGAGGAGCATTAAGGGATAGAGAGAGTGCATAAAGAAATGTTGTGTAATGTGATTTAATTTAGTTGCAGAATTAAAAAAACCTACAGTCTGACAGAAAATACAAATGGAAATGTATCTCTACCTCCCCTCCACTTTCCATTCAAATAAGCTTCCAAGAAAACATCTTCATCTCATGCTCCTCCCCCTCCTCCAACTTTAATGCTAACTTTGCTGATGAGGTCTTCCCAATATCAAACCCACAGTACACTTGTTCTTGGTAATAGTCATCCTTTTCCTTGTGAAATTATCAAAATGAGTTCCAATTTCTACATTGGGCTGTGGGGTTATTATGAGCAAATAGCTAAGGCATATGTGTTCAAGAAATTTGCCTTCATTGTGTGGCATATTAATAAATTAATATGCAATAGTAAGTGGAGTATGTGTAAGGATTGTTGTACTTTTTAAATGAGAGGTGAGGGCCTTGGTAAGGCTACATTTGAATATGTGGAAAGAATAAATGATCTGTCAAAACCAATGTTAATTATCTCAAGTGTTAATTAAGGAATTATATTTACTTAAATGAAAACCAGTTTGATTCATGGTGGCAAAAAATTAAGTTTCCCAGGTAGAAAATCTTGATGGGAATTCTTCTAAACATGAAAAGTGAAAGTTAGTTTACTTTTTGAAAGCAGACACTAACTGCTTCAGTTTACAAGTGATGCCATTGAAATTATTTGTTGTAAAAACTATAATATAAATCAGATAGAAGAATTGTAGTGTGGCCCTCACATATATGGATGGAAATTCTTCAAATGCACAGCATGTGTTCCCAACATTACCAAACTGAAGACCCTTTTATTTATAATAATAATAATAAATTTTAATCTAATGACCAAGTACATGGTGTAGGATTTGCCACAAAAAAGAAACAATAGAGTCAAATCAATGAGTACAATAAAACCAAAAATGACAAAGAATTATCTTCAAAGTATTCTTCTAAAGAGTAATATAGTTTCTCTTGAAGGAAGCTTTTGACTCTTAGTCTAAAATTGCATGTGCTGACACAGATTGTCAGCTCATATGGCAGTCTATTATAGATATGTGTCCCCAAGGCTTTTGGCCCCAGTGAGGCCTCCTTTGTCCTAATGTAGTTATGATGCATGGTACTCTGAGTGAATGTTTGATACCTATGCACATTTGAGTTTTTGGTAAACTCATAATAGTTGGCTTTTCTAGTTACCTATGGAACTAGAAAAAGTATAAAGATACATGGTACTGGGAGAATGTTAAGCACCTTAAATATGGGGCGACAAGGGGCATTGTGTGGGGCAAAAACCATTAGTTTAGTCACTTTCTTTTGAAGATGAAATATTTTAACTGAAACATGGGATGATCCCCAAAAAATTATGTTAGGTGCTGTGTAATCATGAAATAAACCAAAGTAGATAGTAAATCATCAGAACTAAAAGAGAATCTGATGAAATGATAAGGTAACAAGTTGTGCTCAGTTTATTAAGAAGAGTGGCTACCTGCTCATCCCAGGAGAGATTAGCAGTAATTCTAACTTCTAATAACTTAACCTTTTGCATTTGACAGAGCTGGTGGCCATTCAGACTTAAATTCAGGACCTTCTGTTTAGAGAGGTTCAATGAGAAGTATATAGATTGGGAATTGTCGACATTAAAGTTTAGGCAGTTGTTTAGACACCAATAATTTAGATAGTGCTGTTTTTATTCTCAGTATTAATCTCTTCCACCACATCACGCCTGATTCGGTGAAAATAATTTAGACGTTGCAAAGTTTGTTCACTCTTTTCAACTGAGCTATGAAATGAAGGTGATGAGATGAGTATATTAGTATAATCTGCATATAGGATCGCTTTATCATTCTTTGTCAACAATAATTTATTAGGGATATCATTAATGAGAACCAGGAACAAAACAGGGCCAAAACTGAGACCTGGGGTACACCACAATAGATATTTTTTGCAGAGGTCTGATACTTAACACCATCTGTGTTTAAGAGGACTCTCTGTGATCTATCTGTTAAATATGACTGAATCCATTTATTAGAGATGTCATGGATTTCTCAAGTTTTGTCAGTTGTAGTTGATGATTAACATTGTCAAATGGCTGTGAGAAATCAACAAATAATCCTAGAGCATGTAATCTATCATCAACATCAGTTAGAATAAAATTTACAGCCTTATTGACTGCTGATAGGGTTAATCTGTTTTTTCGGAACCCGTGCTGACTTGTAGTAAGCAACTTATGGGACTCGCGAAAGGAAATAAGGCAATTATAAAACACTGAAAAATGTTGGCGATCTGTGACTGGAGTGAAATTGAGCAATAATAATGCAAGTCAGCTGTATCACCTTTTTTTTATAAACAGGAATGACTTTTGGATCCTTGATGGGTTTAGGAAACTGACCAAACGAGGAGACTCTTTTACTAAATAGAGAAGGGGATCCTTAATAAAAAAGATTCTGCTATGATATATCGAGGTATCTCATCCAAACCAATTGAAATGTTTATTACACAAGCTGAGTACTATGGCTTTGAGTGCAGTTGCTGAACAGGGCTTGAGAAATAGTGATGCAGGGTGGGTGGGAATGCCCAGGTAGGCATCAGAGTTATAGGAACTCAATGAAGAAGGTAGGGGTGAGAAGTGATTAGCAACTGCATCAGTAAATAGGGATAGGTTGGATATAGGATTACCATTGGAATCCTAAGAATTAATAAATACCCTAATGTAAATCATGCATTATGGTCACACTCAATTGCAGAACAAGGACTGGCTTTCTAAAAACTGCTGTTTTCTTACATGGCAATTCACAGTACATACCAAATGTATACATAATCCCCCCCCCTATTTTTTCCAAATGACCAACAAAAAATCAAGAAGGAGGATAATATGCAAAAACAACGAATTTAAAAAAAACATGGCAAAAAATAATTACTGGTAAATAAGATGCAGAAATTCTTACCATTTTATGTGCAATGCCTACAATAATTTTATAAATAATATACTTATATCAAACTAATTTTTTAGATATTGCTCATTATGTGACCTCTGTATCTTACTTTTAGTTATCCGAGATTTTATAGTCTGGAGGGAATCACGTGAAAACAATAAAAAAAAAATTGAATCAAAATCTAGGGGGTGGGGGAAATTATGCAATGGGAAAAATTATGCTAGTAAAATTGGTATAACCATGTTGATTAAATGTAATATAAAAATGTTGAATATAAATAATCTGAAAAATAGGCATTGGAGCAAATGATTGTTAAATTTACATATAACATCATAATGAGGAAATAATTTTGGAGGTAACATTTTAAAAATGTTTGATATCCATATTAAAGGGTAGACTACCCTTTTGCCCTATATACGTTGCACTACGATCATTGCACCTTAACCTCCACACACCACTTACCCACTGCAGTGATATTGTCTTTTTTTCCTGTTTAAAGGCAGTCATAGGTATTTTTTGTAGAAGGCAGTTCGAATTTCTCTTTTGGGAAGACACTGGCCACTTTTTCAGAAATCCCAACCAAGTATGTGACTTTTCACCAACTTATGCCCTTATCTAAGTTTATAGTGGAGCTGTAGATTCAATTTTGAATTTGTGTTGGGCATATTTTATTTACCTTGAATCATAACTTGGTTTCACAGAGTTGAGCCTGAATCACAATCAAACAGTGAATAGTTTGCCTGATGATGATGCAGTAACATCGAAACCTGGGTAATAATAAAGATTATTTTGTGGGAAATTGCACATTTTAATATTCATTCAATTCAACAATAGCTGATTTTGAGGATAGTACTAAGGGAGATGCCACAGCAACATCCTTTGAGTTATGGGTTTAAGTTAGTACACCTCTAGGCAGAAATTCATGTAAAAAAATCATTTTGGCCTGGCTGAAATTAAAACTGAATCTCCAAGAGATTGGTTGGTCATCCAGTTGTTTTTTTCTGACTCTTAACTGCTTTCAAATGATTTCAGTATATTTTGCAAAAACCCCATCACTTAATGCGCTAAAAAATATACGTTCAATTTTTTTTGTTATTACATTGGAGAAAAATTTCAAAATGTTTATTACCTATTCTAAGATATTGAAGTCAACTTACATTTTATTATCCGAAAAAAAATTTTATCTCTATAGGAGTTAATATTTATTGTTTTGTTTTAATTGATATTTCTGTTTTATCCCTAGTGGACTGCAAGTGACCCCCCCCCCACTTTAGTTATAACTTTCTCTGGTTGCCTAAATATTTCAGAAATTAATAATCACTAATGAACGACTAATTTGTTTCAGGTGTAAGAAGAAAAAGTATCTACCGAAACTCCCCACGGTTAGTGTGATTGTTCCATTTCACAATGAACACTGGAGCACATTACTGCGCACAGTTTATAGTGTGTTGAATAGGTCTCCAAAGCATATCATTAAAGAAGTCATTTTAGTAGATGATTTCAGCTCAAAAGGTTGGTTTATTTTTAGCATCTTGTAGAGCTATTAAGCATTTTAATCACAAACTTTTGCCCTCATTAAATCTCATCAGATTCTCTCCCAATGGTATTTGTAGATGCACAAATTTACCAATGCTGACCTGCCAAATTAAGGGCCTTTTATTTTTCACTGTCATCATAACTGGATGTAATTTTCACCAACTTCATAATTTCTTCCAAGGGCTTTTTTCTTTTACCATAGTTTAAAAAAATATCATTAAAAGTTTTAACTTGTTATGTAAGTCTAATTGAAAAGTCATTTTCTTCTCTTTCTCTCTCTAAACACTTTCAATGCTGCAAGGAAATTTTATGTTGTTATTGCTGTCCTATTTAATTTTCATGCTTTCAATGAAAATTGACTGCTCATTTGATATAAAATGGAAAACTGCTGTCACTATGTATGGTTGCACCACTTGAGAAAAGTACTATGAGTGGGCACCTCTCTCAAATATGGCCTAGGCAAGAAAATCTGGCTTTTGGTGACTATTATCATTTGCAGTCAGTAGATGGCATTCAACCAATGACACATGACATGAGTCAGCATTGAATGTGTTAGTGCATTTTCATTCTGATTTCTGCTTCACCTTTGGCCTAAGAGATTGTGTGTTTTTTAAGTAGATAACTGAATAATGTGCGCTTTTTAAGTAGATAACTGAATAAAATTGTGAGTTGTTCGTTTCCATTGTTTTTATCGGTATTATAATTTATTACTCTGAATTTTTTTAGTTTCTCATTTATATTTCATTTAAATCAGTATATGGTAACCAGTGAGAGGCAAAATGATAATGGAGTTTCACTAGTTGAAATATATTTTTAGAAGATCTTATGAGCCAAAGCCTCCCCTTCCTTTCCCATCCTTCTTAACCCTTCCTCCCGGTCTGAAGAGCCTATTAGTGCTGACCAGACTTGAAACAACACCTTAAATAAAAAATAAACCAGTGAGTTTCATACAAACTGTAATTTGAAAGTAATTTAAATAAGGTATTCGGGTGGACGTTGAAAAAATAATTCAGTGGAAACTGTGAAAACATTTATTTGTGCTGTCTGGGTTAGCCCGGGGGTAGCATACTCTTCAACTAATCCAGAGGTCACAGATTCATGTCCTGCCTAGGTCATGGATGATGTGTTTGTTCAATTGGGTTTTTTCTGTGATTTGAAGAGGTACAAAATGACCATAGCAGTCAAAGCACACTATAAACACAAATACTACTACTACCATTTGTTTAAATGCCATTAATGGATATAAGATTGAGCCTTTACAGTGATTATTTTTAATCCTTTATTCAATGTTTCACTAAAGTTTATATTACTCACAGTCTAATCTATATATATATATTAATTTTGTAGCATGTCAGTCAGTCTTGCTGTATCCGTTTTGTTTTTTTCTTTCTCAAGTTTTTAGATAAAAGAGTGATATATAGTGCATTGAGTGTGGATTCTCTGTCTTCTGTAATTTGATAGTAGATGGATTTTTTGTGGTTGATGGTGCAGAGATAAATACAAAAAATATTATTACAAGAGCACAGCATATACTGAACTGAACAACAAAAAGATAAACAGTTTGTTATGGCAACTGTGGCAGCTATAAGTTTGAAATTGTACTTCCAACATTCCTCCACCATTTCTATATATATTAACTTTTTAGCATATCAGTTAGTCATTCTGTATCCGTTTTGTTTTTTTCTCTCTCAAGTTTTGAGGTAATAGAGTGAGGTTTGGTGCGTTGAATGTGGATTCTGTCTTCATGATTTGGTAGTAGTTTCGGATTTTTGCAGTTGATGGTGCACAAAAAAATGCAAAATACCTGTTTTTTTTACAGTGGGAGACAACATATAATGAAAATACTTGAAAATTGAGAACGTGTACTAAAATGACTATTTTTTTATTTTCTTAAGGCTCTGTGACAGAAGGCAAAAATTTGTTGTTCATGTTTTGTCCAATACATAAAATTCAAAATAACTATGTATTTGTAAGTTTTACTAGGCTCAATGTGTGATAGAAGGAGGAAATTTTTCTTTTATTTTTCGAACAATAATCAATGATCATAGTATGCATGTTCAAAAAATGGTACTCTCCTCAGACTACTAGAGTGAGTTTTTTTTTAATGAAAAAGAAAAGGAAACTTTACTCCTGCCAATGTATGCAAAAAAGTAAATGCCTCTTTGTGTGATAAAAGTCTGAATTTTTACCCTCATCCTTTTAGCTATGACTACCCGATCAGCGGAGTGACTGTATTTCAAAAATGGTACCCTCTTTAACCTACTAGGTGTGTTTAAAAAAAAAGAAAAAGAGAAGGATACTTTACTACTGCAAATGTATGCAAAAAAGTAAAAATGGCTCTCTGTGTGATAGAAGGCAGATCCTCCTGAAAAGATGAGGATTGCCCTCATCTTTTCAGCTATGACTACCTGATCGGCGGAGTAACTGTATCTCAAAAATGGTACTCTCCTCAGTCTACTACAGTGATCATTGCTTAGAGAAATGAAAAATATGAATCTTTTACTCCAATTTGTTAACTTATATATTTCACAAACTATTCTAATTTTTTTCATTTTCGGAAAACATACACTCATTTACACACATTGCCCACTGCTCCCCCTTGAGTAGTGCAAAACAAAGTAGAAACACAAAGTACACCTCAAGAGAACACCAGAGAGTGACTGCCAGTAAAACTTTAATCATTAAAATTAAACATTTAGTAAGTGTAATTATTATTATCAGTAATATAATTCCCGCTCTGTGGCAATGAAAATTTAATATATTTAACGCATTATAATTCTTCGTATGTGTGGAGTATTTTTATTTGAAGTTCAATTTCTCTTTCAATGAATATCAGGTGCCTTTTTTTACATCAAAAGACAGTGTTTCTTCCAAAACTCTGAAGATTTCGTCTTGATTCAGAAATCTATTAAGTTCTCTGAAAAAAACAAAAAGTTCTTAATCATACTTTATTTGATATTTTGGTTCGTCATTCTCATATTTTCATGTCGTCTGGAGTTAAGTCAACCGTAGTAGCGATTCTTAGAGTCACATAATCAGAAAATAAACTCACCATGTTTCAATCAAACATGCGAATAATATTAAATACCATCATAGCTAAATAGAATATATCATAGGTGCGGTAAATCTGGAACCAGTAGGAAACTTGGCATGTTTGGTCAGCGTCTCGGAAAAAGAGGAAACAGGGACATTATTAAAAAAATTCCGTTAGCGAAAGATTTTGGCGAAAAGAAAGGGGTTTGATGAGAGGGACCTCGAGGAAAGAAGTGAAGAAAAGGTTCGCGAAAAGCGTCGTGTTTGTGCGAATGTTAAGGATTGTGCGGATCTGAAACTTGATCCTCGGAGACGGAGATTGAGCGTAGATTGGAGACTCTCGAGTGACGTGGATGCGACGAAAGGTGGAAAGAGAAAGTGAGGGGGGGAGAGACACACGGATGACTTCTGAGAATGGCAGTCGCAATGGTCGGAGGGTCAATCCAGAGATGAAGGCAGGAAACGTGAAGACGGAGGGAGCACACGAGAGGCGATCGAAGGCTTTAATGGAGGAATGAACGTCGAGTAGGCGAGGCAGAGGCAAGAGTAGGTGGGAAGAGGGAATGTGTATTTCGCGTAGAACGACGGTGGGTAGAGAGTATCTGGAAATGAAAAGGGATTTGTCGAGGTGCGATCTACATTATTTCTCGAGTTCATCGAAAAACCCACCGTAACCGGAAGACTACCGCTCCAAGAGAGAAGACATCGTACTTCCACGTAAAAGTTCCACTCACGACCTAGGATTCAACGCGTATCGTCATCATCGGGCATACATGCGTGGAATTCAGAGGCTTGAATGCTCTTAGGTGTCGGGAAATGCGGGGGTTCGGGCAAGGATCTGATGATTGGAGATTGGAAGAGGGGGGGGGTGGGGGGGGGGGCGAAAGGGGGGAGCTCGGAGGGGGGTGGGGCGTAGGAAAACGGCGCATTT
>WURS02072510.1:0-10393 GCA_011762765.2 Rhinocypha anisoptera | reverse complement strand
CCACTTCACCTTCTCCATCCGTCGCCAAACCCACATCTCAAAAGCCTCCAACCTATGCTCATCATCCTTCCTCATGGGCCAGGTTTCGGATCCATATAGTGCTCCACTCCATATTAGAGTTTTTACTAATCTTTTCTTCAAATATTTATTTAGGCACACATATTAAAAAATGAAAATATAAAATAATTATAAATATTTTCAAAATCGAGATATTACAAGTCCATTTACAATTAATTAATTAAATACTTATGTATTATAACCTACAGTCTTCGAAACATTTAATATAGTGGTTGTAATCACGAACGCTAAGAAGATGAATATATGTAACGCTTGTTAACATTCAAGGAATGAAGAATTATAGGTTCCTTCAAAATAAGGGAATTATATAAGGCTAATGAATTATAAGATAAATACACCAATTTGGTTTTTCCATTTCTCAATTTTCCAACTTGTCTTTTGTGTATTTATCTTATGATGTATCGTTTCCACCAAGTGACGCCCGATAATACCACCGCTAATGAATTAGATAAAAGTAGGACACAAGTTGGCTTTCATAAATATATTACCTAACATGAAAGATGTAAATGTTTATCAGTCCCCATTTTTAATACGTTTCGACGCTTTTTATAAGGTGTAATGAAAGAAAGTGCTTTCATTTTATGAAAGGTGGACGCGTTTTAGTTACAATATCTGCGATAACGTTGTTTCCCTCTACCTAGTATTAAAAAGTATGATTAATAATAATGTAATTATTAATAATAATATGTGTTAAACAAACTCAACAAGATTAACGTCATGCAAATTTTGTTCGAAATTTCGCATACAATACTTTTAAAATGAGCAAAATTTAAAATTTTGCCAAAATGTAATGTTCCTTAAATAATTGTAGATGATCTAATTTTTGCATTATTTTTCATTACTTGGGTCAACGGAAAATTAAAAAAATATTAAGGAGTAAAATAAAGTAGGAGAAAATTGGACTAGATTTTTTTTCAAAATTATTCGTTTACAGTTGTAATCAGCAAACGCCGACCGGTTTAGCCTGTTGGGTAGCGTGCTCGTCGGCTAACTCAAAGGTCGCGGGTTCGATTCCCGCCCAGGGAATAGGTGTTGGTTCCATCCAATTGGATTTTTCAATGACTTGAAGAGGTGCGAAATGACCGTAACCGTCCAAGCACCAATAGAACCCCATGAACAACAATACTACTACTATACTGTAATCCGTAAATTTTGTCTGCACTTATCAAGATTGTTGCATTATCCAAATATAAAGCTTTTGGTTTTTCCTCTCGATTCAATGTAAACATTGTGGTTATGGAGATAATTACGGTTTTGATCCATTTGTAGGATCTTTAAAACGTTAAGGCTATCGATAAGTTATTGACTATTTGAGCACAAAAATAACAATGCATACATATTTATTTCTTCAGCTTACAATGATTTTTATAGCATCATCTGGCCGACCGGGTTAACCTGGTGTGTATCGTGGTCGCCGGCTGACCCAAAGGTCGCGGGTTGGAAAACCCCCCGGCGCATGGATTTGGGTTTGTTGAATGGAGTTTTTTCCGTGATTGGAAGAGGTACGAAATCGAGGCACCCTATAAAATAAAAATAAAATGAATCTACGAATCAGACAGATGACGGTACTAATAGCACTCACCCAGTATAGGGATCCAATTGGAATTTATTAACATAGGGTTTACTAACGTTGAAAAACTCTTATGTCAGATTAGTCCTCTTTATTTCTCTCGAATGCATTTTACACATTAGTATTTGGTAGTAGTATAGGGTGGTCATTATCATTGGTACGTAGTAGTACAGGGTAGTTCGGGCTACGGTCATTTAGCATCTCTTCAAATCGAAGGATAAAAACCCTACTGAACTAAAGAAACACAATGCCCAAGCGGTACTCGACCCCAGGCTAACCTGCCGGATTCATTTGTCTTTCTTTTACAACTCCAGAAATGGGCAACCTTCCATTAGATATTATTTACATTTTTCCTGTTTCCATGGCCATTTCCACTTATGTACTTAAAAATTATCATAATTCACACAGAAAGCAACACATTCACATAGATAGGTTCATATGTTCACTTTAGTTAGACACTCCCGAGTTGTTTTCTGTCTATAGTTAAGGTTATTATGTCATAAAAATGTAGAAATACCAGTGAAAATCTGCTCCATACTTGGATAGATTTCCATTAGATTTGATATATTACAGAAAAATATAATACAAGGCCATTACTAATATTGGACCTAAAGACTCCCTAAGTCATTCAAAAGTTCGTCAATAACTATTTTCTAATTAGGATGTGAATAAAAGAAAATAGGTTTGTCTCTATCTAGTATTCCAGCTATTGATTCCGTATAATTAGGGAATATTTAAAACGTCTGTTTGCGGTCCATTTGTGATGTGCAATTTGACGTATTGCTACCATAGACTGTCCTTATTCCGTAGAATACTCTAGATATAAATTCGCGTAAATACTTTTAAATTATAGCTACATCCTCATATGACCAAAATTTAATTCAACTATTTATTTTATGCAATACGGTTGATAATTTCATAAACCATAATCTATTTATTTATTCTGACATCGATTCTAAGAGTCATTGGTTATCCAACTCTTAAGATTAGACTTAATTTTTTTTAAAAGTATATTTATCTTTTCACGCTCTGTTTTGAAAATATTCTGTCAAAATTACCTGGTTCTTTAGTAAGGAAAATAGTTGTTTTTAACATAGTAACGGATATAAAAAAATATTAAGCAATAAACAAACGATTTGGATGAATGTTTACAAATGAATTGACGTGTATAAATGATTACAGTGGGTTGATAATCAACAATAGCTTCGGTGGGCCTAGTACTCCAGGATAATAGAAATCGATTCTCTCCTGATGTGATACTAAAAGTGGGAAGGATCAAACTTTATTAGAAATAATTTTGTTAAGATTCCCGTTGATAATTACAACCTCTGCTGGCGTAAGGAAGAGTACTAGCTCTGCTGAGGAACGGAATGAATTAACGAGCGACCGAAGGCATCGGCATAGGGAACTGGGATTACAGTAAACTGATTTCAAGAGAAAATTTCTTCATGACGATCTAATTAAATCTATCTAAAAAGGAAGATATAGTGTCTATCACTTTGTAATGATAATTTATAAATGGAACAAGTGTACTGAAAATTAAAAGCGTCCTATAATACCGAACACATTTATTATTACGTAATTATTTTCATTAAATTAAAAGTCCAGATGTCAAATCTTGCTTTTTGATTACCTATTAGGGAGGCGATTCGAAAGAAGCATCGCGATTTCTATCATAAAATTGGTTTCCATTTGTTAATATTAATTTCAGATGGTGCGATTCCATCATACTACGTTCTATAAAATAATGGTGACCATAAGACCACCTGACCGCCTTAGGTCGAGGTGAAAATGTTAAAAGTGGAATATTTTCATAATTATAATAAATTTTCATAACAAGCCAGTCGGCGTGACACCAAAATCGAAAGGGGGGAATTTATGTAATTCAGACGGAATATAGTCAAACAGCAGAAATTGAGAATCCATCTATTCCTAAAGTATGCATAATTTTTAGGAAGGCCGTGAATAGTTTTCGAGGCAGACCATTCTACGATTGTCCTCTCGAGGTCCTTTAAACTATGACTTTGTGATAAATTTTCCCAATGAAATTCAATTTTTCTTTTTTTCCCTAGATCTCCTCATTCCCTGTCCCCCTATAGTATGTGGAGAAATCCACAGAATTTGCTCCTTTTTGTCTTAATTTTTTAAAATTATCCTAGCCTCTTAATTTCAGCATTTCTTTCTCTGTCCGATTCTCTTGTTATTTTATTTTAACATCTTAGGAATATAGCTGCTTAGTTTTTATTTATTATTCTTTCAGAAGTTTTTGTTATTTGATATTTTAGATAGTTTGGTATAAACCTGTTTCCTGCTATCGTCAGTTTCCTGTTATGTTTCAGAAGGGAAATATTGATTTGTAACGTTGACAATTTGTATGTCTTTTGGCACTCACTCATGCACTTTTTATTTAGTGATATATCATTAATAAATAATAAACTATTTATTTCGAAACTGTGGGTTTAGTTGTTGAATGTCATGGCATATTTTTAGTGTTAAAATTGAAGGAATTACCGAGATTCTCACGGAAAGTATAATTTTCATCGGCAAACCCTGGAACAGAGTAGTGAGTGAAGATTTTAATGTTACTTCGGAAAGATTAGCCGTTTTTATCGACCACACTTATATCTCAACTGTGATAGTTACTAATGGCAAAATCGTATCTCACGGACATCTCTTTCTATCTTAGGGACTGAATTTCCCAACGAATTTTATCTTTATCGTGGTCTATTATAGGATCCGGTATTATCATTTGTGCACTTGAAGAAATAATTTGAATAACGACTCCCTACGCATAAATATTCAGCAAGCTCATACTTGTTATTGCGGTCACTGGGGACTTATTAACACTAAAAAACAGACTAATTTAAGCTAGTGCGGAAGCTAAACTAGGAGATGAGTATCTTGCTATATTGAAAAGTGGTGACGATCGCACAAGAACGACGAAGGAAAACTTAAGTTCTACTTATATTATACATGTATAAGAAAGGTAGTTCCACGGGTTCACAACCAGATGCTGCCGTCCCAATTAGTTCACTCGCCTGGTAGCCATAACATCCCACGCCTAGCGTCCAACACTGAAACATGGGCTAAAATTAAAAGCTTGTTGAGCCGAGGAATAATTAAGGTGTTACATGGAAATACGAAAAGGTTTTTTTATTATACCTGCCCAAGCATTTAGAAGCTGTGTACAGATTTATGATTGCCATAAGTTACTGTTTTCAACTTATGCTTCGTCTATTTCATTACGAAATCAATTAATATTCGTTAAAGATCCTTGATCTTTTTTGTGTTTCTCAGTTGTGACAATAAATATTTTGTTCAACAGACTGATATAATTGCTTTTTAACTACAGCAAACGGCCTTCTGAAAATACAAAATTAAAATAAAAAAACAATAAACTTTAAGAATAACCCGATTTTAGAACTAATTTTAATTTTATTCTTATGATTATAATTGTGAAAGAGGCTAAGAATTTTAAATGGAAAATGAACCCAATAAAAGGCATAGTATTCATCGCGAAGTTGAGTTTGATTGTTCTTCATAGAACTTACTAAGCCAGAAAAGGCATCAAATATGAGATTTGCCTGGAACATCTAGGATCAAAAAGAACCCTGCCTGAATTTGGCTTGAGGTGTTCTGAGGTATTGGTACCCCGGTTTCGTGATGGTATCTACCGACTTACAGTGCTATTCAGACCCTATTCAAGTGAGTAAATCTCATAAAATGAATTTTCATTATAACTACAAAAACGTATGTAATAATACCCAAATATCCATGTTCATGTTCTTTGTCGAACTGGGTGTCGTTTGTTAATTCATCGCTGATGGTTCGTCTTTTCTACATCCACAATTATATCCTGCAAGCCAACTAACGGTGTACGGTAGCGGGTGAGAACGTCCAGCTATATAAGTTATGCAAGATAAAATTTTAAATGACCCCCTGTGTAATAATAATATATAATACACTCAATGTAACTTTATTATAGTGTAGATAAGTATGTCAAGGCTGTAATATTATATTTAAAAGGTAAACTACTCTTTTTAAATGATGTAATGTATTGCAAATGAAAATTTTAATTGGAACTGTAAGTTTTGGAAATTATTATCACTATTACCTAGTATATTTGCAATTTAAAAAAGTAGAACTTAAATATTTAAAGTTCAAAGAAATGTTAGAATTGAACAACATAGCATAGTCTTACCCTAATATTATTGCACATCTGATTTTACATAAGATACAGTCTCAGGCTTCACACTGTGTAATTCTTTCATGATGAAAGCTAAATGAAACGGCTTTTTCCACATATAAAAAAAACTTTACTCCACGACCATGGTTTCACTACGAAGCAGCATCATCAGGTAGTGTTGCTGCTTAGCAGTGAAACCATGGTCATAAAGTTTTTTTTAATATGTGGAATAAGCTGTGTCTCATCTTGCTTTCATCTGATTTTACATTATAGCTTGGGCGTATGCATTAATAATTTATGTATAATTACCAAATTATCGCGACCTCCAATCAACAGAGTTACGACCCATGGCAAAAAAAAACTCTGGCTTAGATTACACAAGTAAATTAATCACATAGCAATGAATACATACATTTGAACCCGTTGACGTCTCTGGACCTACCTGACAACGCATTAGCGAAAATGTCTTTTCTGTTACCTTCTTCAACTTCTTTCAGCTTATTAAAGGCCAGAAAGGCAGTTAGCATGCAGTCTAAAGTCAGATCCTTGACGATACCTGGTATAAGTTTCACAGAAACGATACTTTGGATCTTTTAATGTATCTTCCCAAGAGATGAATTTTACCAAACTCCCCCGTCCGTACCTACATGTCCTAATAAAGTCTGCCCACCTTCAAGTCACCCATAATATATATTCACTTCCTTCATCAGAATAATAGAAGTGAAGATTGAGGGGGGGAAGTAAGTGAATTTGAATCCCAAAAGATATTAAAGGGACGTCATTATGCGGAGTACTTGAATATGCTATGCATATCTATGCATCTATATGATTTTATTCATCGATTTCTTCCTTTTTTATCTGTCCAAATTTCTTCTTCCCTTGCGCAATCATTTTTATCACGTCATAATCATAACGTGGGGGAAATGTTGCACAGACTCAAATGTAAACCTTTCTTATTTACCTTCCCCTTTGTTTTAGGATTAAGGCATTCTACTGCTTCTTTGGATTCTTTTATCTTCCTTTTATCTTTTACTTTCCCATTCATTGTTATATTTGGGCAATTTATTACTAGTACTGAAAGCAACAAATCTAAATGCGAAATAAAAAGGAATACCAGCTCTAGTAACAAATGGTTTCTTTAGCACGAAGAATATTTATCCTTAATGATGAATTTGTATTTCTACCGTGGTACATGACTATGCTGACCACGCTGCTCTATCGGCGAGCAACAGATACGGATTCCGAATGCTGAGATAATCTCACTTACATACCAACACTAATGGGCGTAGGTTAAGTACATATAATTGCATGAAATTTGATATTTGTAAAACGCGCATCCTGCGCATTTACTGCCATTATTTTGACCCATAAATCTCTTTTAAATGTTAATCATCTAGTCGCGCGAATGACCACAACCAACTCAGAACGTGTAATTTCATCGATTCGGATTTCAAATCCCGTTTTGCCCATTTCGTTGTTGTATACATTCGCATTAGCATTTGACGTGTATAATTCGTTGCATTGTAAGCCGATTTGACGACGACAGGTGGTAAATATTCCGGATCTTTAAACAAACTGCTTTCCTTCCCGAATGCTCTTTAAATAGCCACTGGCGTACTGCGGTAGAAATTGGAAGTAATGACTGAACGAGGTTTGGGCGCCCGGAATAACGTTGCCGAGGATGAGAGCTTGGGGAGACTGTTGAGGTGCGATTAAGGGGCCAATCATTCCAAAGCGGAGGTAGGAAAACAAACAAAAACGAACAAGGAAATTTCAGAATTCGAATTTCCACCCGGGTTAATCATGGAAAGGCAAATTACAAGACGAGCATCTTCTTCTCGGCCATTACAAAAATTCTCTCAAGTCCCGAAATCGCTTTTAGGTGTCGCGTTTTCCATCTCTGGGGGCTTAAAAACACAAATAACAAAGCATTCTTAAAAAATACTCGACTTTTTTTTTCTTAGGATCAATTACCAATTATTCGCGGCGAGAATGACCTCTCCTTTATTTTAAACAATCATGATAATCAATTTTTTTGGTACTATAGGATAACGGTACCCCTATGCAAATCGAGAAGTCGGAGGTGGGCGTGAATGGAGTCCACGTTTGACCCTCAAGATGATGCGACACTTAAATTTTTATGGCCGTCCTGGAGCGTTCCGGTCCTTTCAGGGCTATTATGCGAGTGAAGATGAATTTTTCTGCTGAACGCTTCAAAGGCTGCTACGCGAATGAATGTAAAGCTATTATTCTACTTTCGTTTAGCTCATTGTACAGGTGTAAGATAAATTCTTTTCTCTGGAAATAGGCTTAATCGTCCATGAGTGACGGGATCTTATGTTTACGGAAAAAATGCACGTTTCACGAGTAAAATAAAGAGAAAAAACAGTTTAAAACGGCGTATGTATAATGATAATTTTTATACATTCAATCTACGGATAAATTAAATTCTATAATAAACAAATTCAAAATAATCTTTAGCCTTATTAAAGGGGAATAATTGTAAATTGGAACAATGGGTTTGGAGTTCATCTTCTTTCTATTTTATCGCAAGAAGTTCTTTAAAGTTAGACACTCTTGCTATTTAAATATTTTGTAGATCAATGAGGAGAACCTTAAACTACAAAATAACTGAAGAATGAATACTAAATAATGAAATCCATGTAAATAAATAAAAAATCCATGTAGTTTATGTGTGCTAAATTACAGAAGTAAGATAGGAAAATAATATCATATTTGGGCGATATCATGTTTTTAATTCCTTATTTTTTTGCCTATTGAAAATGATTTATATTTCAAACAGCCTCCAGACACCAGGGCCGAATTACAAACTATTCACTAAGGTAATATTATTTGTGTACAATATGAATTTGACGGTTTTGATAGTCAAGACTGAGTTTAAAAAAATATTGATTTGAATCAGACTGGCTCTAGAAATGTCGTATGGAAACTACAACCAAGTTCTTTGACACTTTGGATGTTATTTCCACGATATTGAAATATATTTTGACGGCGAATAATTAAATATAATTTTGCATTATTATTTATCCTAACGAAAGAAATTTTAAATCTGGTGGAACACAGAGCCTTGGAAGAAGAACATGTCATGATCGAGAAAGTGTGGGGAAAGGAAAGAATCTCGAAGTATTGTAAAGAAGCGTTGATCCACCTTATCCACAAGAGGGCAGATAAGATTGACATCTGACATCAACAATGATAGGGAGATGTCGCTGCTGCGCTTCGCGTATAAAATGCAGTCTAAAGGACTGCTGATCAGACTGAAGGCATAGACGGAACGTCTGTTAGGAGAGTATCTAGCGCAGTTCAGAAAGTAAAGATCAGGTGCAGAACATATTATGAAACTTAGTATTCTGAAGATGATTAATAGACAGGTAGCCTTTATTTCTGGGAGAAATTGAGACTATAGTCTTCTACTTCACCCTATTCCTGTAAAGGAATACGAAAGACACTGAAGAAATATTGGGATGAAAGGAAAACCATCAATCCTGAGCGTTTACGTGATTCATAAATTGCCGAAATCGATACAGGAATTATAAAACTTTTTTCCTTTACCAATATTTTCAAGCATGGAAATTATAGAAGAGATTTCACATACTGTCTTTACTTACAGGCAGGTACAGATATTTCTTTATCGCTCTTTTATTCAGATGAAAACTTGAGAAATCTGCCCTTCTCTAATGTCGTACTTCAAACGTGCGTTTGTTGATTTCTTTTCTAATCGAATTATGTTGTCTCTTCAAGTATGAAAACCTTGTTTTATACCTCCTTTTTTACTAGAGCTGTGGTTTTACTTGAGGACGATTACATCTTTGGGCTAATTGATTAATTAATTTAACTAATTCTAGAATGAATGTCTAACAAATAAATAACTAGTGTTGACATAATCGACTATGATAATTTAAATACTCTATTTCAAATAATTATAGTTTTCTTAATTGTAAAGAGAGCTATGAAAAAATCCAAGACCTATAATACTAGGGAAGAATGGAAATTTATTGTGTGAATAACAACGTTGGAATTAAGGATAACAATTCTATTCATAAAGAAGTCGTTCTTCTCTCGTTCGAAGAAAGAAATCTCATTAGGGCAAGAATTGAAAATAGTTAAAATTAATTCAAATTAACTAACTAAAATTAATGGCACTTTACAATATATTTTTAATTCCATGCAAATCCATTTCTCATATCCTATGACATCACTGAAAAAATTATTTTATTAAATATTATCTTTTCTCTCGTAAAAAATGCAATAAGGAATGTAAACACTCGGATATGCAAAAATAATGTGAAATGAGCATGCATCTTCTGAATTCATCGTCATTTTTACAAACGTTACCGAATTTGTTACCCTATCTTATTGGATGAATATAGGATGTATGAAATGGTTTCAGCCTTTACTTGGTGGAATTTTTCCATCGTAGAAGATTGGGAAATAATTTCACAGCATTTCCACATAAATACACTTTATTTTCACGACCCAGGTTTCACCACGGCGTGGCATCATCAGGTGCGATGCCACGCCCTGGTGAAACCTGGGTC
>WURS02072499.1:0-10393 GCA_011762765.2 Rhinocypha anisoptera | reverse complement strand
GTTGAAATTAAAGGTCAAATCTCCACATATAACCTCAGTATTCCATCATGTCAACAAATGATTAAGCAAGGACGATTAAGTGAACCCAGATTTATGAAAACGGTTTCTCGCATGGGAAAACACGAGCGGTGAACGGATGGAAAGGAGAGGCGAGAGAGAGGCAGAGAGAGGGAGATGCGAGACTGGAAATAACACGGATGCGAGAGAGAGAGAATAAGGAAGTGGAAAGCGGGAAGCGAATCGGAAGGAGATGGACGGGAGGAAAGGAAACCGGGAAAAGGGAATACACAGAGAGAGAGAGAGAGATAAATGAAAGCGGAGTCCTACCAATGGAAAGAAACGCATACATCATGTGAGAAAAGTAACGCGACTAGATAAGCAGATTTCATAGGGACGAAATTGACGCCTTAATGCTCCCCTCTTTAAATGTTAGTCACACACGACGATTCGAATTGACTCTGGCGTCAATTTTTGGAGCCGTTTCATATTTGGAAGGAGTACTTTGTTTTTCCACATAAAAGAACTTTATTCCACGACCCGGGTTTCGACTATACAATCATCATCACCTGCTGATGAATGAACGGTTGAGACCCGGGTTGCGAAATAAAGATATTTTATTTGAATCAAAGTATTCCCTCCAAGTACATCACAAATTCACAAACCAATTACCGTATATACCTTTGTCATGACCTATTCCGCTTGCCATATACCTATACACCCACAAATGTGATGCATCTTTATACCTAGAAGTTTGAGACGAAATTCATAGACGATACATCAATGGTAAATATATACCTACCTATTTCATAATTAATACATTTTCTGTTTATTTCAAGAGTGATTCTAATTGAATGGTTTGCGTCTAAGGATAAGAATAAAGATTTTCGGAAAGAGCTAGAGAAGGCATCGACTCAGAGGAACAATTTGGCTAGTTGGGCGATAGCACATTTTATAATATGGACGTACCAAAAACTGCAAGCACAAGGTGAAGAAAAATTTCGACCAGAAGAGGCTTACGGCTGGTGATACTAGTCTCAACATAGCGTTACAATTCTCTCTCCCTTTTTTTTAGTCTCAACATAGGAATTAAAAATACCAATGTATGGGGATTACCCTTCTACAGATTTAAAAATTGAACAACTTCCAACTCTTGTGTTGTTACAGCAAGGAGTTGGAAGAGTCGACTGAGTAATAAAGAAGTACTTCGAAGTTCTGGTGAAAAGAAGTTTAAAGAACATTATAAAAAGAAGAGGGTTGCTAATACTGTAATAAACTTTGGTTTAGTAAAGACCGTACTGGTTAATATTCTTAATGATTACTTTCCTGCAGAGCCCTAAAACTTCAAAAGCAGGACGTAGTTGACCTTAGAGAAACGAATTATGGAGGACGTTAGAGTCAGGACATTCAGAGTGGAGACATTGACAGCTGACATAAAGACGTATGAAATGATATTAGATTAAATGTGTGACGTCCAGAGATGCGAAATGTAAGCTTTTTAAAACAATATGGGAAGCAAAAACAAAAATGCAGAATATTAGAGGAGATAGACCGTTATAACAAGGCGTTCTCTTCAAAGTCAGCGCAGGGGAAAACGAAGTTAATTGAAATCCTACTAATTTTTTCCAAAATACGGAAATTACAGACAGTGACGTGAGCTACTCCATAAATGAAAGAAACTATTGTTACCGGGAGTGCACATGGAAATATTTCAGATGAGGAAAATAAAGGTGATGGAATAAATTATTTTGAATAAATTCCTAGAATGTTACCTTTTTCCGAACAAAAACGGCAGCGTAATTCGAGTTTACAGTCGTGGGTTTTAGTTTCCCGAGTTTCGATATGATTTCCATCTTAATACCTTTTTTCGGCAAAATAAAAAAAATAACTTTCTAATTGATCATTTTTTCGCGACAGTTTCGCTTTCGGAGAACTCTCTCGCAGTCTCCTCACTTGGCAGCGTCCCCTTGGCGGGCAAAAGGTACGCATCAACCAAAGATCGCGAGCATTGTCCACTTTCGCCCGGGGGTTCATTGCGGTGGTCCGCCCCGTCACGGCTGAGGTCACCGTGCCCGGAGGACTCGCAGAATTGGCGTCGCCAAGTTCCGAAGAAAAATTTTGAGTATTTGCTGACACGGTGAAAAATATAATCGTGTTGCAGGGAAATGTCTTTGAATTTCGACTCTTCAACGCGCGAGAAAGATATTTAAATCCATATTTCTATAAAACACATGCGAAAGTAAAATATAGTTGGTATGCAATTACAGTTGAACCATTGGAATGGTGTTCGCTGTATTATGTCGCCAGAGTAAGCTTATCAACGCGGATCAAATTAGATTTTGTTTTGATAACCAATGGATCATTTCTTTTCCGATGTAAATTTAG
The DNA here is from genome assembly GCA_011762765.2 of Rhinocypha anisoptera. Classification (NCBI taxonomy): domain Eukaryota; kingdom Metazoa; phylum Arthropoda; class Insecta; order Odonata; family Chlorocyphidae; genus Rhinocypha; species Rhinocypha anisoptera. Next base: position 8,011 of record WURS02072499.1, on the reverse strand, counting down.
TTGTTGCAGGTAAATAATTATATAAGGTTATACTACTTAAATAGTTACTTATATTTATAAATTATAATAACAATCATCATCTTTTAACTTAAAATCTAATTTTTTAAATACAAAACTGATTTTTAGCTAGTTTAACAAGTTGTTTACGTACAATCATATAGTTTATGCGCTAAAAGGAAATATATATATATATAAGCTTGTTAACCTGTCTGCATCCTCTGAAAATGGTGGTGTGCAACCCCCTAAATTTTTATAGCAAATGCGTTCATTTACGTGACCGTCTCGGTAGAGATTTTTCAACGTTAGAGTTACACACACACACACAAGATGTATATACTATATATATTGATTAAGAGCCTCTCAGTTGATAAAGGTGGTGGTGGCCACCATTATAAACCGAAATGTTTAAAGTTAAGTGTGAATTTTCTTTTTCATGTGTTCTATGTTTATATCGTCATACCTATGGCAAAGCGTGGGTTTAAACATAATTGTATGTACCTTCCTGAACATTATATACATAGAATATTTTTAAATATACATAATTTAGTTAGGGCCCAATCCTTCACTAGTCACATATTGAATTTAGGCTGGATCCCGTGAAAGACTTGGATTTTACGCAGACACCAAATTCATTTAGCATCCGTTTTCACGATTTGACAGACCTGAACCCTGAAGCGAATTGACAAACACACGCTATGAACTTCACTCGAAAGGCACACTACATATTGCATTTGAGTTCTCGACCAGTCCGTTTTTTCTTGGGCGCGGCGAATTCGGAGCGCGCCCGCCTCGGCGCCCCAATCGCCGCGCTGCAATCTCGCCGTCCAAATTAAAACAACTCGCTCCGCGGCCGGACGATTCGATCACGGACTTGGAAATTATGAAAGAGCGGAGGGAGGGAGTGGTGAATGGGCGCCGAGAGTCAATTCGAGATGCCTCGATTCCCTCCGGGGTGGAAGGAAGAATAATACTCCCCGCGATTAATCCGTAAATTGAACGGGATACGCCATCGTGGCCACCTCCGCCCAATGAAAGATTAATCGCGAGCTACACCCCCCCCCCCCTATTCTATTGAGACTCGTCATATATGAAATTACAACATAAATCCGACGTAGTCAAGCATTCAGAAGTTAAATCACCGAAGATTTATGAAGCGTTCCAGCGGTTCTTTATTTCGCTAATTTGAAACATGAAGTCCATTATTTAAAAAATTCTTAGTCGCAAACATCAATAAGGGAGCATTTTGTTATCATCTGTGTTGAATCCAAGTCGCACCATTGTAAATAACAAATGGTAACGACGAATGTAACGTACTTATATAAGGCGACGGTGGAGAGCTAAGAGTAAAACAACATCAAAAAGTGTTTTGCAGTCCATGCAATGAACTTCCTAAAGCTAAAGCACTTAATTTCCTACTTTTTGTTTTCCTTTGCTGAAATGTCTTTTTCTGTTAGTCCATGAATAATTTTGAATAATACATGTAAAATTTATATTACTCTTTTTGAAAGTAATCCCTTTCAGTGTTTTCATATCATTCCCTACTTTATTTTTAACGTTACCTACTAGTCATTCCCCAGGAAACTGTATGTTGTCATGACCCTTTGTCGAACATGAGAATATGTTTCTTTCGTCTATTTTTACAGAAGGTATAAACAACTGATAATAAAAGTTATCCTGTTTTTTTTACAGAATATCTAAGTTTTCGGTACAGACATGAAAATATTCCCCATTTATACACATTGCCACATGATTGATATCACGCCAAACACGAGCTTTATTTAAAAAATCTGCTTCTACCTATTACCAAGGAACTTCCAAAATTATGTATGGAAGAAAATTTTATGAGCACCTTTTGTGTACAATAGTGAGTGATGTGATGTATTCGTAAAATGCACGTCATGTGAAAATCAGATTTTTTCGTTGAAACTCTGTTTTCAGTGCTCGTGAATCAAGTGCCTGGCGTGAGTGTCATTGAAATAAGTCTCTCCTTTATTACACTTTTTTCCCGTTTTCTTGCCATTTGATCTCAGAAATTCAGTCATTGTGAAGCACGAGAAAATCCAAGGACCTTACGGCTCCTTCCTTCTCTACATTCCTGTATCTCAATTAAGGCGATCGTCTCCTAGCTATGTGCAAGTCTCACGGTGGTGCCAAACGAAATACTTGCGTGCTCTTCCTGAAGGTTGAAGGATGAGAGTGAGTCAGTGGGTGAGTTGGAAGACTGTCATTAATACGGAACATCGGCCTGACTTGTTCCTTTCGGGTGAGGGCCGTCTCAGTTTCTCCGACAAACCCCAGCCACTCGATTGTTCACCTTCGTCCAACTCTTTTCGTAGACCTTTTTCCCGACTCTTCCACACAAATATGACCTCTTCCTCCTACTACCCGTTCCCAAACAACCCTTTCTTTCGCAAATGCCATTCTCGGAACTCCCACGGAAAGATTTCCGGGTTCGGAATGGCGCGATGTCCCGGAGAATTTCCGGGAACGCCACACCGCCCCCCTCTCCTCCTCCGGGAAGGAATGATGGAGGACCCTGGGAGGGAAGAGCGCATATCCCGATCTCCGAGTGGTGGCGGTGGGCGGGAGAGGGACGTGAGGCCATCGCCTGGATACGGAGCTGGAATACTGAGAGAGATTTGGGCGGCTCGCCCTCCCACGGACCGACCAGAGTGCGTGTAATGACGTCCTCCACCCCCACCTCCCAAAAGGAGAGAGGGAGTCCCCGAGGGAGGGAGGGACACGCAGAGGGGGAAGGAGAGTCGACCCCTCCCCGTCCGCCGCTCGTCTTCTAGCTGTCGTCCGACCGTCCCAGAATTGCACCTTAAGACGTCAATCTGGGTCACCATCAGGTGCGTCGGAGGTTGCGAGAATCCCTCGACCAATGAGGCACAAGGAATCGGGGGTAAGAGTGTCGCGCGACGTGAATCCCTCCCTCCGATTGGTCGAGCGATCACAGCACGTCACCTTCCCTGTAAGGAGGGATCGAGACTTTCGCCTCTGTCCTAACGTGCTCCCTGAAATTCTAAGGTCGTCCCCGAGGTACGCGTATTTAAAATATTAAACTCAGATTTAAGTAAGTCGACAAAATTTCTTTGTTCGGGGGTCGTTCGGGGAGAGCCGACGCTAAAACACGAAACTATCCCACTACCTTCACTCTAGTAAAATTAATTTTTTTACATGGAGATAGAACACCTCTTTTCTGTCATTTCACGAGAGCGTATTGCAAACTAGATTGGCACAATACGGCCAATAGGCGCACCAGAACGCACGGAGGAACTTTGTGACGTCACCAACTCACGCCAAATCTTTCAGCTGAGACCACCTCCACCTTAAGTCACCTTGGGACGCCCCGCCGTTATAGGGAGCACAAACAATTTGCCATCCAGGAAGCGCGTAATTGAGAACGTGGTTCGAAGCACCATCAGTTGAACGGAAGATGTGACGTTAAGACTGTACCCGGGTTGCAAGTGTTTATCGCATGTGGATGAAACTAAAAATTTCTGTAACAGTAAGCACAAAACCCTACTGAACTCGAGAAGACGTCGAGGACCTTGCATCCTACTTGAATGCTACATCAACCTTGCATGCCACATGAATAATACTTGCATGCTTAAGTATCGCACTGGAGTGGCCAAAAATGGAATAATCAAAGCGATTTGTCTCTACAGAAAACAAAAATATGATATTCACCATATCAGGCGTGATGTGGTGGAAGAGATTCGTAGTAACAATAAAAACAGCACTTTTACACAGAAAAAAATAAAAACAGAACTTTTCTGTGGAAAAATTCTGTTTTTATTCTCCGAAAAAAAATGTAACTTAGCTACAATTATTTAATAACTCTTTGCATCATAGTCGTTGCGAAAACGACCGTAAAAACTAAAGTAAAAATATAATTTGACACAGGAATTCGGCATTCTTTAGTGTAATTCAGTAAATATTACTTTACTAAACCATCACCGTTTCTTTTGACAAAATGAAAGAATTGTGGTGGAATGAAGGGTAATCTAAAGTTAAGGTAGGTTTTGATGAGCATAAGCTTAGGTTGGCCGCGTAACATCTAACTTTAATCACTCTTCAAATCTGCATACTTCTTACCCCCTATCATTCTGTTCAAAATCCCTATTCTCTTCCTACCCTACCCAGCTTACCCGACATTCTACCCTCTATTACAACCTTCAACAACCCATTGACTCTTGAGAATCCCTTCCATTCACCTTTCCCTTCCATCCACCTTTCCTGTTTTTTTTAATCTCTCGCAAAACGCCTCTCCTCCCCTACCAATCTCAGAACTTCATTTGTTTTCCTCTATGTCCACTTCACCTTCTCCAACCGACGCCAAACCCACATCTCAAAAGACTCCAATCAATGCTCATCATCCTTCCTCGTGGACCAGGTTTCGGATCCATATAGTGTTATACTTCATACTCCTTCTTTTCTCCTGTCAATGCTTCTAGATTCCATTTCTCTAATTTTCTACCCTTTACTATATACTTGAATCTTACAGGATACTTCATAATGACCAAATTGTGGTCTGAGTCCGCATCAGCTCCCAGATAACTTCTGCTATTGAAAACATTTACTAAATCTCTTTCTAACCAAGGTGTACTCTAATCTTTTACTTCTACCATGGTTACTCTATCACTAATCTGTTCAATATTAACTATCCTCATCCCTTATAATCTCGCTCAGAATTATGGTTACTCGACGCTGACTTCCCTCCTCCCCCGCTATAAATCACTCTAAAGCTATCAGTTCAGTAATCTCCTGTATCCCTCCATTGTACCTCACTCAACCCGATTACATCTATTCCTAATTTGTCCATCTCGAATTTTACGTTCTCTAACTTTCCTGATCATGACATTGACCTCATATTCCACGTCCCTACCGAAATCATTCCTTACCTCCTCGCTGTCTTCTCGGGAGTGGTGGTGTTTGTATCGAAAGGATTTCTTGAGATGACGACCGCGCGAGCCTTGTATCCCCCGCTGCCAGGCACGACACCCGCCCCAGGAGGCTGAGTCCCGTAGTTGCTAGGATTAATTTTCCTTATTTGGCTCATCATGATCTTGTAAATATATAATTGAGGTGGTTTATCCGATTACTGCCTCAATAGTGTTTTTCAAGTGACATCATTTCTTAAACTCCCGACCCAATGTGGATCCGACGCCTTGCAGCCGCCTCACCTGGACTAACCTTCGTCTGGCTCCTAGCCTTCGACCTATCTGTTGGCATGTGTGACCCTACCAGGAGCAAAATAATTGCTCCTGCCAGTGAAGCTCTAAGGGTCATTGGAACACGCAAGCCCTTCCACCACTTCAATGTCGTAGTCCATGGGGGGGGGGATGATTTATATAATAATATATATATATATATATGTATATAATTCAGGAAAATTCGGACGAGCAGCAAACACGAACACACGCACACTCTTATACCCATTAACACCTAGAGGAAACTGCCTTGTGGAATAGTGTAAGCCTAATGTTGTGATTCTCTACAACATCCACAAAACAGGTGTTGATCGAGGGAACCAAATACGATCCTATCACCCTTTCTTCAGAAAGAGTATGAAGTGGTAGAAAAAACTTTTTTCCATATTGCAATTAAGGGAATTTTGAATGCTTTCTTATTGTAGAAAAAAGCACGAAAACTGGAGAGACGTTTGCAGTTTGCTGACTATATAGAGGTGATCTCTCTCTTCGTCTTTCTTGCTGACACTTCTGCACTTCTGGAGAAGGAGCAGAAAAGTACAATAGTCTATCTCGAACATGCTTGGCTACGAGGATGACATCAAAGCGTTTTCCATCAATGATTCTGGGAACTGAAAAAAGGCAAGACCTACAGGAGTCTTTACGGACAGGCAAGAAGAAAAATGGTTGTAGAGTGAGGAAAGAGAACCGATTGATGTGTGCTGTATGTGAAACGTGGCACTGTGCCTGCCTGAATGCTTCAGGAAGTTTCACTCTACTAGGGGAGATTGCCAGCGCTAAAGCCTCTAAAAAGTGTATAAAACATTTCTATTATAAAAATAATCTGCAGTTGTGACAGTAGTAAAAGTTTATACCATTTTTCATATTCTTCTGATAAATGTAAATGTATTAGTTTTTTTAGAAAGAAGTGTTACTCTTAGAAAGAAAGAAGTGAATCTCTTTCTCAGACATTGTCTTTTTTTTAAACCACTTTTTTGAATAAATGGTTATAAAAAGATGAATATATTAGATCCAGATGAATTTGTTTTCGTTTTAAAGAAAGCAACGATATTTAATGACAAAAAAATATAAAACAAGGTTTAAAACAATCTTTTTTTATAATTCATTGAAATATGTCTAAAAACCCACTAGGCGGACTCAATAAAGTTAAAAAAGCTGCAGTGTGGAAAGTGCTAAGGGAGCAAATTAGTTGCACAATTCAGCTTGGCGTTTAAATATTGGATTATATTTTAGAATTCCAAAGTTTCGTATTGAATTGAACTTGAAGTCCTGGAGGAGAGAATAAAAAAATAATATCGTAATGGGCGAGCTAAAGGCCCAGTAGTATGGCTAATATAATTAAGGTGCTTTCTTTAAATGATGCAGTATTATTCATTAGTATAATAATAAATCCAATCACTAATGCCAATGCGTTTTTAATTTCAATATCATGCTAACATTTGCGTAAACAGTAGATATAATGATATAATCTTGAGAATTTCAACTGACAAAACATTGAAAATTTACGTGTTGTGAACGCCCAAAATATTGCGCCGTCTAAATCTTTAAAGCGAATTTTTCAGGCATTTCTTAATTCATTTCATTTTATGTTATAATATATATTACAGATTATTGAAATCAAGTACGGAGAGAAAGAAATGTCTCGTTCGTCAATTGATGTCAGCTGGTTGAAAAAGATAGTTCTGCATAACTGTGTCTGCGAAATTGACGGATTCATGCGAACCAATATACTATCAAATAAAAAAACTTTGTAATTCTACATTAAAATGTTTATTGACGACCCGGGTGGAATTACAAAGTTTGTTTATTTAATAATAATGTGTCTGCGAAATCAGCTATCCATTTTTCCCGGGGATAGTCGCGAATAAATTGTAGGTATATTTCCGTCAACTCCGTTCACGTATTCATTTAATCTAGTCCAAATCTTACAAAACATTAGATTGATAGATCTATTTTATCAAAAAATGCATTCGTCAACAAGTTAAATCTACTAGGAAAACCTTGGTGACATGAATGCCAAGACGACTAGTAGTAAATATTTCGATTGAAAATCCGTACCTCTCCCCCGTATGTAAACTAATAACTTTTCTTTATTAGAATATTCGTACCGAGTCTGATGAGGTGTGAGTTTATCTTGTTCAAATGCGTAATCCGCGGTCTGCTTCTCCTAGTCTTTGGCTCCTGAGAACGCAGTCATTCGAGAGAGGGATACGGGAAGAGGAACGAGAAACACGTGGTCGCGGATCGCACACATCGTTACGGAATCGCCATCAAAATTATCCCCCATTTAAATTTCGCCGGTCCACATGCTTTTAATTTCGCCCACTCGGGTGGGCAATAAAATGAAGCGTTGGCTTCCTATTTTTTTTTTACCTCCCTCGCGTAACTAACTGCACCCTCCACGACCGCGAGAACATTTTTATGCACCCATCACGCCGGGATCGTCCGCTTGAAACGTTACCAGATTGCGCCGAATTTTTTTTTCCACTATTTTGTTTTTGTTTCTTTTTTCTTTTACCTCACAGCCAATGGTGAAGGGCGACACATTGAAAGCTACAAAGAATTAGTTTTGTCTCACGCGGGCCATTTTAGCGTCCCCGTCATCAGTTCTCACTCTCCCGGCTAGGTTTTTTGTGTGATATTTTTATATTTCTTTTTTTTTGCCGACGAAGTATATTTCTCCCTAAATGTCCCTCGGAGCCACCATTTTTTCCGCCGGCGTCCACGATTCCTCCCTGACCATCGACGCCCCCCCCCCCCTACCTCGTACGAAATGACCGCCAGAGCGACCTTGA
>WURS02072488.1:0-10394 GCA_011762765.2 Rhinocypha anisoptera | reverse complement strand
TAAGTATTGAGATGGTCCCAATTCTATGCCTGGTGCTACATTATTCTCCTTCCATATTCTCAAAACGTCATCTATATGTAGATTAAACAAGGTTGGTCGTTTCGCCGCTTGCCGGTGTTTAACTGGCCGGTCCGGACGTCCTGCGGTGGGGCCGCTAGGCCCCGTTATCCTTCTTTGGTCTTCTTCACAATATAACATATAAAAGCTATTTCCTGTGGCATTTAAAATATGAGAAGATTTATTTGATAATCAGCCTAAATGAGCGGATATCATTGGTATCACGACGGTCTGTGACAATCAATGTTACTATTTACGGATGGGAAATTATGTGCAAAGTGACTTATACTATTCCAATTCAGAGCCAACGAAATGAAGTTTAAGCAAAAAAACGCAAGAAACAAAAATAATTAAATGCTCGAGAGGAGGAACGAATGAAAGAAATTAACGGCGGGAAACTTTCCTCGTCATCGAATTCTTGGAAACTCTTCTCCGTACTGTGGGCCTGTCAATAATTAGGGAAAACGAATAAAGCAAAACATTTTCTCGTCAAAGGATCACATTTTGGTAAATTATGTGAAAATGTTCGACTTTGAAGTCGCTAATGTTGCATGGAAATATTATGCGTGAGTTCAATCTCATTAGAAAGAATGAGCTCAAAATTTAATTGTTGGGACACAAAAAGTTCGACCACGTGGTATTTTAAGGAGAATGTCACCACCGTTATTTCAAGCGATTTTTCCAAGCAATCCATGCAATACTCGTTCAAGGGCATCTACTTTTTCATCGTTGTGACACACGGGGACACAATCGAGGAGAGGCGATTCACATGTCACGACGGGGACGAACCAATTGGTCGTGGAAACCTATCTGTTCACCAGACTATCGAAGAACATTGGGCTGGAGAGATAGGGTTTTGTTTTGAGCGAGATAAGGAAGAGAGAGAGAAAAAGAGAGAGAGAAAAAAAGGTGAAGGGAGGGGGGACGACGGAAGGCGACGTGTTTAATCCTTTGTTTCCTCTTATTGTACTTCGGCAACAGGTAGGCGGACGCCCTTCTGGGAAACGAAGAAATAGAGACGGGTGAAACTTTTTTGCTTCTCTCTCTCTCTCTCGGTCGAAATGATTGCGAAGGACGAAGGCCCTTGATGAGAAAAAGAATACACGCGGACCTCTCGCACAAGGTTGAACTCACGTAATCAGATAAGGGATTTTTTTCTCATTTTATATCTTAATTTTCTTTCTTCTTTTTACCAATTTATCCTTTTAAGGAGAAGAAGAGTTATGGCGGTAGAATGAGAGAGAGAGAGAGCGAAAGGGGAAGGGAAGAGAAGGAGAGAGATAAAAAATTTGTGGCGAGGGGATGTGTAAGCTCTTTAGGGGTTTCTTCGTGCGTGTGTGAGTGTGTGGAGGGAGGGCGCTGTTGTATGCCAACCCCTCCCAGTGGTGCCATAATAATAAAAAAGGATAGAGGGAGGGAGAGAGAGAGAGAGTTAGAGGGAGGGATATAAGCGACCCGAGTCACGCAATGGTTGGGGCTCGCTCATTTCGTCGGGGCGAATGAGACCAATGATGATCCCCGGTCTCCCTCGCTTGGACGGACTACTAGGGAAATGCAATGAAAAGGTAAAAGAGGGTTGTTATAGTTTATCCAGAGCTTGTGTTCACCGCAGTTTATATATCCAGAGTTTAAGTTTACAGGCGATAAATAGTTTATTTTCTTTTGCGTTTTCTTCTATCACATTCTTCTTTAAAAATGCCAAAAGTATTGTCAAAGACGAGGACACAAAATATCTACAGAAAATTGAAATATTGTTAATATTTATATATTAATCATCTCTGGTCAGCGAAGGGTTTTCCTCGGGTTTCTCCTTCGCCACGGGCGAATGGCTGGTCAGTTCTTCCCCGTGGCATTCCTTGTTAAACACAAATTTAATTGTTATGTTTGTTAAAAATTTTATAATCAGACCCGAAGAGTCCTAAACGGGAATTCTCAGTGGTGACTATGTTAATACATGATGCAATGTAATAAGTACAAATGTACCTATAACAGCTACTGTGAATGAAGACCTTCTGAAATCTGTTATTTTTCACTACTTAGGCCGCAACTCGAACATGTTTCGGTGTACGGGACCCTCAGATGGGACTGTAGGCAGCATTATTTTGGAATTAGATCAGGTGCAACGTAGACAGCTTGATTGGTGAAAGGTTATTAAGACCAACGAAGTAATGTCTCACGATGTTATTGGAGGAATTGCATGGGAGCTACTCTTTGTTGTATGGACTGAAATACAGGTTAAATTTACAGTGCAGATTTCAGGCAAGCCCCCGTCCTGCTACTGAAGATCAGATCGCAGTAATACAATCAGAGAGATAGACTGTAGAACGGATAGATTTAGTATCGTTTTTTTCTTGTACCATTGGAGATGAAAATAAATGCGATCACAAGCAAGAAGATGATAATTAGGATAGGCAGTGTCTATATTTCGTTGTTATCTTGTCTACTTGTTAATTATATGGTTGACAGTATATAATTGACATGGTTCCTGCATGACATGAATGCTGCTTTGTCGCAGAATGTTTTAAATGCAAGTAGTGTCTTTAACTTCCATAATTTGCATGCAGGAATTCGTGTTTGGTAATGAGTCACCCCCTGCTACACTCCCTTGAGGTGGCTATCAGGGTATCACGTAAACTTAGTCGTAGATGGCTACCGCGTTCGGCTTTTACGCTACCTAATTTTACATTTCGAATGTAAAAATGGTAAAACAATCGTTCAGGGAAAAAATACTTTTACTAAGCATGGGGAAATATGAATTGAAATAAGTGAATCTTCGTTTCCCATAACGACAAGGGGGTTATTAAGCCAAGAACTCCTGCGATTGCCTTAATAATTTGAAAATGTAAAACCCTTGCAAGAGTGTAATACTGAAGGGTTGCTTCTGGAATCTTTCAATTCAACAATGATATACTAGGAATAAAAGCGTCGTCATTTCTCTCAGCAGATATAACACGATAATAAATATATGTGATTGCAATTTACATTATAGGGCGTAGTAATTAACAGCAATCAAAAACTTATTTTCAGCATTTTACTCTTGGTATGCTATTGAGAAAATTTTTTTAAAGAAATAACGTAGATAGTGATTGTCTCGGGGCTATTCGTCTACCGCTAGTTTTATATGACGCTCTCCTGACGATTTTGAGGTAAGTTTTAATTGGAGGGAATTTAGAAGAATTAGCTTCGCCATTTCGCAACTTACTACTACGCAACTTCTGCTACTTAGCAAAGTTAATTCTTTTAAATTCCCTACGATGAATGACTTTCACAAAGTTACGCCCGCTACTGTATCCTATATGAAGTTTTAATTATCTACATCCCTATGTCATACGATGGGAAATCAAATCCGATTGCTCAAGTCTTTATTTGGTGCACTTAATTTGAAGGGTATCACGGTGGTCGATATCTTGAGGAACATTTCCAGTAAAATACCCATGAGTAATGACGTCGCTATCACTCTTGGCTTGTGTGAATTGAAGGACATTAGAGTGTCACTGCTATCGTCCGTCTGGGGAAAGTTGATTTACGACCGATCGTAAAAAGGGAGTAAGTGGACGATGGCCGTGAATTGTTGTCACTTGTCATTTACCTTGAAGATCTTAACTTGTAAATCTTAACTTCCTATCGCCTCTGAGTATGCGTCGGTTTTCCGTTTAGTTAAACGCCACCTATCAATGATTGTTCAATATAAAAGTTTCCTGTGCGCACTTTATTTATAATTAATATTTATGTATTGTTTTAATCAGTTTCCAGCAAAATAATTATCTGAGATTTATTCAGTTTCACAGCGTAGTTATCGTTAAGGAGACAGCCGCGTTCTGGTAAAAAAATAAAATCTCGGCGTGCTCTATAACACCTTTTTATTGGATTCATTCTTCCAAATTTTGTTACAATTGAGTGAAAATACTGTACATAATCTCATTCTTTCATTCTGATTTATTTTAATTTGTGTCCACATGATTAACGAACCCTTTTTTGCTACGGATACTGAAAAAAAATTGGATTTTTCGTTTAAGTCCTCGGACAAGTTACCAATTGTCAATTTTCTAGGTAAAAGACGCCCCATAATTATGCTCAATATAAATTTTGGCCCATTCAGAAGTGATTACAATGTTTTCATAATTATATATTCATTTATGAAAATTATCAAAAATTAATAAATGTTGACGCCAAAATTATACGTTATAACGGGATTCCAAAGACACAATTCTGTGACGGGACCTAGACTGACATCAGAGTAACGTTTTACCAGACGTCTCTGTGGCCTAAATCGTTTGACCTACTTCACTCACTCTCCACTCGTTCCAAACCGCTGATCCATTTTCCCGTCCCACTTACTCCACGAAGCGAGAGGGGCAAATCATCATCTCCTCTGCACCGTGTGTGCAGGTTTCCCGAAGCAGGGGGTAAAGGCGAGGGGAATTGAAAAGCGGTCCTCCGATCGGCGAAGGACAGCGGTAATATTTGCGTGCGGAGTCGCCTGTGTTACCGCGGCTCGCCCCCCTCACCCCATTATCCTTCCGTGCCTAATGAACGTTACCATGGGCGTCGCCGCCTCCACGGGGATGGGGGCCTCCCCTTCCTTCCTCCCCCTCTAATGGCGTGTAATTGGCCGAGCCTTCCCGGGGCACCCTCCGATAAATGGCCCAAATCTCAAATCCACCGTTAATCATTCCCTTCCACCATTTTCCCTCACCGCCAACCCCCAACCTCCCGTCGACGACCGAACCCGACGGACTTCAACATCCCCGGGCCCATTTAATCCACGTCGTTTGAGTGCGCCCCGCCACCATGTTGGCACGTGCATCCTAGCCCCTCTCCCACCCTCCCAAAGCTGTTGGTCGCATCCGCGCAGCAATAATCGCGGTGTTGCGTGAATGCGGCCCGTGGGACTCGGCGGTCCTCCAGTTCGCTTCCCTTTCCGCCCACCACCCTCCCCTCGCCTTCCTCTTTTTTTCGGACGGCATCAGACTCAGGCGGAGTAGTAGCTAACGCCTCGGCATGGCGGGAGCAGACCCGAAGCAAACACAACATAGATGGCGGTTACACGCCATTCTACTTCTAAGCATCACCCTACAAACCGCCGCTAGGGCGTGTGGCAGGGGGTGAGCCACCACCAAACATTCACATTCACTCCCAAATGCAAATGTTAAGAGAGACACATTGCACTCAGAATGAAGCATACACCGCATGAAAAATAAAATAGTAGAACATCATCCATAACAGGCGGGGCAATGTTAGACTTCTCACAACAAACAATACTGCGGTTTTGTAAATTTAGTTACCCGGGGTAAATAAATGAAAGGAAATGAAGCAGGATTTTGAAGTCATGACCGTATTAGAACAAGCAATGAAATCAAATATTCAATTTCACTTCCAAGCTGGAAGCTATTTTCTGGAAAACAAGACTTTGTGGGAAACGACAGTTGGCACGGGAACATGAATTGCCCCTCCCCCCGTGAATATGCTAATTACGCACACCGCAGAGCTTAGCCTGAGGTAGGTTCTCCCCTCACGAATCGCAATCGATCCTTTGTTTGATTGCTGCAGTGGCCACATTCCATTAAACACTTGTCAGAGAACGGACCGAAGTTGTCTCATATTTCACATACTGCCGTACTACCATTTTTGTCAATACACATCAAAGTATCAATATTCCACGATTAAATAAAGATTGCTACATTCTATATTAATAGAAATGTAAATGTTCGCTCGTTTGCTCAAAATCTCAAATCTCCGAAAGTTCTTCACGATTGTTATGAAATTTTGACACAACGTTCCATTCGAATACGAGCGTGTTTTTATACTATCAGATTCTTTTCTCGCAAGAACAGTAACAGCTGTTGGATACAGTTATTTTCATGCAGCGGGTGTGATTGAAGATTCTCTCAATAGATGGCAGCACGGAAGTGGATTAATATCGTCCAGTGCCTGAACATTGCCCATACCTGACAGCGTGCTTCTTGACAGCCACTGTCACTTGGCTATTTTAAGTTAAATTTTCATAGATTTTATTGTATCTTCATTTTGTTTTTTAATTATTTCGTGTGATATTGCGTTGAATTTGAGCTGTGTCGTTTACCGTAGCGTTCACTCCATAGAGTTATTCCATAGTAATAATTAGTTACCTAATTGTAACACTATGGTTAATTCAGTGAATGTGGTTTGTTTTTTTTCGTTTATTATTGCTTTTGTTTGTTTTTCATTTCGTTTTTTTTATTATTTATTTTTATTAATGGGAGAAATATAAATCGCACGTGGCTGAAGATATTTTCCTTCGATTACGCGGGAAAAATTCAAATATGAGCATGGAGTCCACAGCAGAAATCTAAAACGAAGCATTGATAATGATTGAAGATTTGTCTTTATAAATCGCGAACAGTTCAAAGAGAATTGGGAATGCCATCACCGAATGGATCTCCTGCTGCATCCTTCGATGTAGAATTGTGTTGTGAACAAAATTACAATACGGGTGATCTTTTGTCGCGTGTGCAATAAAATTTTCCTTGGCTAACGTTTGAGCAAAAGGGCATTTACGAGCAAGTAATGCAAACTGTCAATAATGGGGTTGGAGAAATCTTCTTAGATGCGCCAGAGGAATTGGTCAAACGATCATAATTGGAGTGTTTCTGGCGGCAATTCGAACCCAAACATGACGACAAGAAAAGCTATATTGTTTATCATTATTTCTAGGATACATTTAAAATAAAATTCACGAAACATTAACGCTAATTCACCTATCTTACGTACAATGAATATAATGGATCCTAATCCTGAAAAAGTCCTGCGAATTAGTAATGGGTGCCACAATTTTTTATCCTATAATGCAATGGTGGCCATATGAACATGATCTACGGATTCTCCATAATGCTTCCACTCAAGCAAATCTTTGTACTTTTGCCAAATTATTCAGACCTCGGGAATTAAATCCAACCGAAAATATTAGTCACTTTTAGAGTAAGGTTGTATGCCGATGGTGAAAAAGTAAATATTTCGTAAATATAACCTCTACTCCAAAAAATAAAAAGTAACACTAATTATTAAACCGTGTTTTGGTGTATACTATTGCTAAGGTCAGCAAGTTTGTACTAATAATTCGGCTCAATATAAATTCTTATCTTAATTATTACCTATCCCTACTTAAGGAACCATTGGCTTCCATTTAATTTAGTAGGAAGGAATTTACGTCAAAATCACCGAATTAGCAATAAACAGAATTTAAAAGCAAAAATTAAGAGTGGTGATCAAGTAACAAGGAGTTATAAACTCACGAAAATGTGACTCTTTCTATTTTCAAAGTTATCCCACAGAAAATGATCGCTGCTACTGTTCGATTAAAAATGAAATAAAAATTGACTGAGGCTTAAAAACCACTTTCAAAGTTGGGAAGGTGGTATCCTAGTAGGAGATCAAAAGAGAGATTGAGAAAAGGCAACCGAAGATTAGTGGATATGTGAGACCTGCCATTCTGTGATAACCCAATGGGTTGGATAAGAGCCGGTCTTACTTCGATTTTCAAATAAATCTGCCGCCCATAAAAACCCAACGGCCAGCGTCTCCTGCCTGATAGTGTAGAGAGGTACGTTATCAGGTTATGATAAAGGGTGAAGCCCCTGTGGTCAGCAAACTAGCGTTCAATCTACTAGGGTTCTATGCAAACCTAAGAGATAAAGGAGAGTTATTTCACATTTCTTTCCACGCAAATATTTGGGAAGTCTCAGGAAGGGGGTTATTTATTGGAAATCACAGGAAAAACATTGCTACTAAAACGACTCGGAAATTATTCTATCATGACGCACTTTTAAAAAATCGGCATATCCAGGGTTATTTATGACTACATTTTTCCAAATTCTTACTTCGATGAAACACTATCCATCACTTTCACGAGAAAGAGGAAAATAATAGTTAATATTGAAAGTTCTAAAGGCAAAGTAAGTCGGCGATGTCACAGGCGGTATCAATGGCACCGCTATTTCACCTGTATCCAATGGATGGTGTGTGGATGGAAATGAAAGCTCCAATTTAAAGGAGATGGAAAACGATGTTTTTAAAGAGCTGGATTATAAGTGAGAACCCCTTTGTTGTGGCTATCACGTATTGATCGGCGAAAAGCGAATTCCCCCTAAATGTATTATGTCCGACTATATTTATCCAAACTTTTCGTTGTTGAGTCAACAAATGCATGTTTTGATCGTAAGTGAACAATTCAAATATTCAAATAGCGATGCAAGTAAGAATAGTAATTTTACTTGTTAACTTTTATTTCTCCGATAGATGCCTCTTAAAGACGGGTGCCACGCTGAATAAAATCGCCAATTAAGATTCTATGCCGATCTATACCTACATGAAACATTGATTCTTTATTTAAGAAGTATAGGTAAACGTTGAATACTCAATTTTAAACTGTACGTTGGATCATAGTTATAAATTGATAAAAATTAATCCGAATAGACGTAAGCATCTGTCTACAACTTAGTTAACACTAAGCTCCTACAACCCTCGCCTTAAAGCAGCTCCAATTTTAAAATTCTTCGCTGATGAAAAGGACCTAAAAATTATGTCAAAATTCTACCAAGATTGTCAATCATCATGAGTATGAAAAGCCTCCTTTAAGCTATTCGTGTACCGTGCTAATCAAACATAGGTCAAAGCAGTTAGTTGTACATAGAATAACTGTTAGTAGTACGGAATGCCGCTCACTACTAATTATAGCATACTTTGAATTGAAGAGTAAGCTACCGGTTACGATAGGTTTTTTATGAGTCTTGCTAGGTTAAACTTGCTCCGCTATACCAAAACTTAATCCCTCTTCAAATGTGCATGCTTCCTACCACTTAGCTTTCTATCCAAAATCCCTATTCCCTTCATACCCCTACCTCGCTTACTCGACTTTCTACCCTCTATCACAACCATCAATACCCATTGCCTCTGAGTACCCCTTCCATCCACCTTTCCTGCCATCTTTGGATTTAATGCAGCAATATTCTCTCCATCCCTACCGTTCTTAGCACTTCATCATTAGTTTTCCTCTTCGTACACCTTTCCTTCCCTATCCTTCGGCAAAAACCACATCTCAAAAGCATCCTCCCTAGCATATATTAGGTAAGTTAAACCAAGTATTCAACCCGAAGGTTGGTATGTTAAGTGAGGGTAGAGTTCACCTGGTACTAAGCCCACGGCGTGTGGAAATTCACACATCAGGTTAGAGGGGCATCAGTTCCTTTCCCTGTGCCGCCTGTGGTTTCCCACGAAGATATGGTCCCCGAAAAATCACTGTTTGGGTTAGATGGGTGTCCGGAGTCGTCACCGGGTCTCGATCCCGGGTCCCCCGGTCAGTAGCCAAGTATTCTACCCACTGGGCTACCAAGATCTATGTTAGTAGACTCTGAAAATTTGAAAGAATAATGGACAGCGGCTTGAGAGGTATTCGATAAAAGAGAATTGGATTGATTGATAGGATTGTAACTTTTTCATCGAGAGAGCCAAAAAACATCACAGATGCGGCAGAATTACCGGTGGTCATCCGATCCTTACTGTTCTACCTTGTCGAGAGTAGTAGTTAAGAGCAGGGATGGCGAGACTTTTGAGGACTGAGTGCCAGAGTAAATGAAATAAAGAGCATAAGCTTGACACCAGGGCCAATCCATTGAGTGAGATATAAATATCGATTATTTTTACAACCACAAGAGGACAATATATGATAATAAATACGTTTAAAAATTGTATTCACGATTATTCTTTCGACGCCTGAACATTTTAGTGTACTGCATAACAAAAAGATTATGATATGAATAATATATCATATCTGATATCTAACGGCCATAAATTACACTTTTGAGTGGCGTATAATAATATGAGATTTTAATAACATTATGATTCATATGAATCACAAAGAAAAAATATCAGTGACATAATTTATAATAACATCAGTCGTCAATGATAATTCTACGGAGTTAGTAGCGAAACTAGTAAAAATTTTCAGTGGAAAGCAAAGTGTTTTAATTAGTGTAACATGTTAGACTTCCAATAAGTAAAGAGGCCACTTCTATCAACTACATTAATCGTCAATATTTTCTCATTCAATCTGAACTATTTCAGCTGTTATTTTCGACTATGCATTCTGAACTCCTGTAAGGGGAGTGTCCCCAATTAACAGCGTCCTCTCAGCTCGGAGTGCCAAAATAAATGCTCCTCGCGCCATGGGCTCGCCACACCCTTGTCTGAGAAAACCACAGTGATCATTCCGAAGGTTGGTATGTTAGTGAGGGTAGAGCTCACCTAGTACTAAGCCCACGGCGTGTGGAAATTCACACATCAGGGTAGAGGGGCCAGTTCCT
>WURS02072487.1:0-24655 GCA_011762765.2 Rhinocypha anisoptera | reverse complement strand
AGATGTCGACCGCCGCCGCTCTGCGGGACCTTTGCTCGGGTCTACCGGTGGATCCCCTGCCGTCCCCCAAGCAGAGGGATCCCGCACTGCCCCATGCCCCCGTCCGTGCCCACCGGCTGGGACTCTCGGGCAAAAAGGTGAGCCGCCAGCGGGCGCGTCCTGCTTGAAGCAACACCTATATACAAAGCCTCCGCACTGAATCAATCCGTGACGTCATACAAGTTGTCTTTAGCCGATGCGAACTCTTACCGTGCTGCTATTCGTTGCGAACAAATTCAGAGATTTACAAGCACTAGAAAGTATCCGTGTTTGCTCTGTGGCTGCCAACGAAACTTTGTCCACTCAATAAATAAGTTTAACTGTGAAAATCGTTGATAAACCACATTTAGGAGTCCAGTGATACCTCGGCTAAAGAACGTTTAAGTGGATGCGCGCGCCAACATAACACAGCCGCATTATATTAGCGTTTATAACAGTTTTAGGAGACCTTGGGACCAATTACTTAGCTTGAAATTAAGAAACATTGGAAATAGAGTAAAAGAAACATTATCTGGGAGTGTGGAATGAAGAATTTTCTTAAAGATCTTTACGGTAACCGATTTGCACTTGAACAATTAACATGACTTTAATTTCCCTCCGTCCTTCCTACATGAGGTGCTGTTTGAAGCCGACGAGGTGAGGCTGAGACCCTCGAGCGGGGTTTAAGCCCTTTTGGTGTTTGAGTGCCAAAGTTTACAAAGCATAAAGTACGAGTGTATGTTAAACCCCTGACTCGCGTACCGACCAATCGAGTGCGATGGAGGTGTGTCCAATAGTCCTATTGTCTATTAGATGCATAGGATATTTTTATTGAAATAAGAAACAAAAATTTTAATGGTACTCAGAAATGCTTGTTTTCAGGTTTAATTACTCTATCAAAGTGCATAGGAAAGTTAATGAAATAAGTGACATAAGATAAAAAATTTCTATCGATCTTAAATTGTATCTTTCATAAATACCTTAAATAAGTCGTAAATGTAAATAAATTATAAATTATGTATGAAACAAAAAGTAAAAAATATCAGCGACGGCATTAAATAATAATAATAAACATTTTTTGTCAAATCTGAACTTAGAGATTGGTTTCTATTGTTATTTCGCCCCTGTAATTTAAACTCCTCGTTGAATTGTCCTTAGTGCCGTATCGGATCCGAGTGCCAGGAAAATTGCTCAATGTGCCACTTTAAGCACGCGTGCCATAGGTTCGCCACACCCACCCTAAAGCCTCCTGTTACCACGCTTCAATACAGTGCGCAAATGCTCCACGAGTGATAACAATCTGGATCGCACAGGGCATTTTGGGTCGCAAATGGATCGTTCTTGATTCAAATCCTGACCTTTGATCAAACTAGGACCAGGTGTGCGGTTTATTTACAACTTAAGGGAAGACTTTACTTGCTAGGTGAGCTCTACCATGATAATAAAAAAAATCTTCCGGGTGCTAATAACCTGTATGCTGACTCGCCTTTTAGCAGCGAAACCAACAAACCAAAGCAGTCCTCGGGTTGACAAGCGTTTTAGGTAAAATGAATAAATCTATTACGATACGTGTACAAAACATTATTCTCACTAAAGATTTATTTATCACCGGATGATGACACTAAGCTCCGAAAATGATCTTTCGTAATCTTGAGCCGAAAACCCTTGACTATTACGAATAAAATGTGAATATAAACATATAAAGATATGCCGACCGGCGGGTATATTAAGTTGTATTCGTAGGAGATATTAATGTATACAAAGAATTTTAAACAAACTTTTTATAATCTGAATACCCTAGTGGAAACAAGTTTGAAGGAAACCTAAACTAACAAGTATGTACATTCGTTTGGATCCTCGAAACCCCATCTTCATCAACGAATATGGAAGGGGAAAGAGAAACAGAGAACGTAACTTTTGAAACCGAGATCACAGCAAACCTTCATGCTGAAGTTTATGGTGGTAGTTTTGATATTCACTCGTTAAGAAACTCATAAACTGGCGTACAGAAAATAAAATAATTTTAAATTTTCTTTACTTTATGTACGTTCTATTTAACAAAAATTCCAATATGAAAAACATTCATTCGAAAACGTCCGGGGCAAAATTTCAGACGTCAACTGTTTGAGTAACTATGTTCCTACTCAGACCAAATAAATACGTTGTTAAAAAGGGTAAAACGTCAAATTTCAAAAGCGTCAATATAATGAGATCTACATGACTATGAAACCTACCCGTGCTCCTGAATTTAAATCATGGGTAGAGGGAGTAGTAAAAGGAGAGGAGATGGAATCTCTTTTCAGTGGACCCATCCACTCTCCTCTGCGATCTGTATGCACGGGCAGGTAGTAAAACGAACCACAAATCTTGTTTCCATGCGAAATGGTCGGGACCCTCTATGTATACGGGGAGGGCAACAAGAAGTTTAAGTACATACCAGCCTGCTTTAAAGGGATTGACCAGGGTCCCAAAGGGACTCAGAAACCTTTGAGCTTGCCCTCCTAAAAACACGTGGCCTGCCAAAGGTAGCACTTTTGAAAACCTACGACATCAAACCAATTACATCTCCCTTGGAAATGCGAATAACAAGAAGTTCGACCTGAACCCAAGGGTCATTCACGCATAAAAAATATATTGAGAATTTATTTTATTTGCAATTACTGCAAGCGTAGGCCAAAAAATCATTAAAGTAGACGGGCTTACTCCTAGGATCCGGACTTTACGAGGAACGAATTATTATTGCGAACACGTGATGACTACAGAAAATAAAATATAAGGAATAAAAAGCGAATAAATATAAAGCAAAAGTTTTAAATAAAATAATAAATATAAAGGAAACCTTCAGCATGAAGGTTTGCTGTGATCTCGGTTTCAAAAGTTATGTTCTGTTTCTCTTTCCCCTTCCATATTCGTTGATATGAATGTCCAAATTAAATTCTCCTGAGAGCACACATTATTTCCCGATCCGCATGAGTTTCGTCCGCAATTTTTACGCGGAAGGAAAATACGAGGGAAAGTTACACATTGTACAGCTGGATGAATGACTCTTTATCGAACGACTAAACGGGGAGCCATCAGATAAGAGGCAATCCTCAAGTCGTTTTGAGCTCACAGCTGTCGCGGCGGAAACCACGTGAGCTTTTCGCAAATTGATGACGGAGTAATTTCAGACCATTTCTGGGAACCAGGTGCCGCTGTGCTTCTCGAGGAAAATTCGGCTAATTATCTGTCACCGGTGATGACTTCGACGCCCGCTCATTCTCCACTACCTATTCAAGAAATCCATTCTTTCAATCTTTTTTTTCTTCCCCATCGGCAGGTTTCCTCTTGGATTCTTCCTCCATTCCGCTTTTCTCTCTGCCAATCTCTTCGTATACGCATATGTACTTTCTTTCTTCTTTGACATTACTCAGGTTTTGCTTCCCTTTCCTTCCCATATCCCGCTTTCCTTCCACAATTCCTTCCATCCCAGCTACCAACAAACAATCTCCAATCCAATTCTTCTTTCTTCTTCCACTCTTTTCCACAAAGGCCCTTTCTTCACCTGCTCTCCTCAACATCTCCCCGCTTTGTCTTCCCAGCTCACTCCCTCCATCCTTCTCCATACCCACATCTCCAGGGCCTCCAGTCTTCTTTCGTCATTCATTATTGCCTAACACTTCGCTAGTATATTCCTCAGTAATTTCTTTCAGGGTTCACAGAGCAGCTTTCTTTTCTTTTGGAATTCCTCTTTTTCCGTACCTATTCTTCTTCTTGTTTCCGTTGGAACCAGACAAGTCCTAAGGTATCATACTCCACAGAAACTTGAATATCTCCACTTTTTCTATACACTACTCTTCCAGTGTGATCTTAATTTTCTCTCCTTTTCCACCAGTGATCGTACACGTAGTCTTCTTGTCAATCTTCATTACATAGTCCTTAGTGTTAAGACGTTTTTGCTAATTCCCCTCAGGTTTCAGCTAAAACGGTCATGCCATCGGCAAATCTCATACACTCTATTTATGTAAGAAAAATGTCCCATTATTACTCAGTTCATATAAAACAAGGATGTGGGCAATGATGATTAAGAAACGGGCAAGTTCGCCGTAAGAATGGCAAAAAATTTAGATATGCGCTATTAGAATAAAAAAATAAAACCCTTAGAAACTCCATGCTCATTCAATCACCTAGAAGCTATTCCTACCCCCATATCTGATGTAGTTTCCCATGAATTCAGTTGCCACTTTACACCCCCGTAAAGTAAAGATGTTTTATTTTATTCAATTGCAAGTTGTTATTATTCTCCAAAATTTTTAAAGTGAACATTCGGTGGCTGGAACAAAATGTTGTAGAGCATTCACTGAAATAACATCAAAGACGAAAAAGCATCAGCGTAATATGTTATCATTTGATGTCATCTTTAGATGGCTGCAAATGATGCCTCCTTAGATGTATCCAGGGCAGATGTCCATCCCTACGACACCAGGAGGAAAGGCAACCTTGACGTGACCTTCTGTAGACTTAGCAAGTCATTGATTAATTCGCACAATATATAGACATAAGATTGTTTAATGTGGTGCTACCAGACGCCCGATTAGTTTCTCTTGAAACTGTGTCACACATCCCTGGATTACTTCAAAATCCCTGTGCTCTGTACATGGATTTTGGAATCGCAATACTTTTGATTTATATTTCAAGCAAAATTAATTTTTTCTTATCTAATGTGTGCTTATTATGTGCTATCCGATGTGTGTATTTTTCTTAATTTTTTGTGAGTTATCTGACAAAGTCTGTAATGAGAACTCATTGATTTGATGAATAAAGATATTATTTATTATTATTATGATAAAAGAGCATTCCTGGTGCATCGATATTTATGGGGCGACGTGAAATGGCCCTACTTGAATCAAATAAGTGACCCAAAGGCAGAGAGGAATTGAGCATTCCTCTTTCGACTGTTGGCGGTGAAAATGTCACGCTAATTAGAAAGCGGCTTCTGAGAGAGGACAAGTGAGAGAAACCAGGGTCGATAGCAACGGGGAGATGGGCGAACATTCGCCATGCTGGAGTAAGTTTTCGGTGCTTCCGAAGTATCGCAAGGGAGTCGGCGTGAAAGGCATGTGGGGGACCCCTGGGAATCGCCGATTAAATTAAGGGAAGTCAGTGACGAGGTGCGTTGCGTCGAGCTGAGGTCTACCACGGGGTTGAAAGGCATCATCATTTATGTCTTCATCGGGTGCAAAAACTCAGAGCACTAAACTAAGTTATACCCACTTATAAAGCACACACGCTTCACATGGGGTGTTTTGATACCTGCCTGCTCGGATTTTCTTATTCGAGATCTTGGTGAATTACGTTGATGAGCCAGAACAAAATGAACGGAGGACAATTGCCGGTCCTCTCTCTCTGCTTTAATCAACATGTCTTTTTGCTCTAGACCATACAGAAAACACCTTTTCGACAAGTTAGAATGCCACACTAAAACCTCCAATCACACTGCTCTAGAATTCCCTCTTTAGCACCGACGGCGCTCAGTAGAAGTTATAGATCGATGTATTTTATTTCACTAAATGACACACATACTCCACAGGAAGGGGACTATAGATTCAAGTGAAACGTTTGTTTGCGATTATAATAGCCTTACCTTTATCGAACTCGACGTTTAATTTGCAAATGTTTGCACTTGAATGCAAATCCATTTAATGAATTCAATATATTCATTCTTATCTTCGTCTATAAATGGATTCTTCTTCCTCAATCCCCAAGAAAAAGGTGTGCTTCGACCACCGAAAATTCGGATCCAAGTGTTCTTTTATATCCGAATAGATTCCAATAGTTGTTGAATAGATAGTTGAAGTGTTATTTTATTTGTTATATGTTAATTTTGTGCAAGTGTAGTTTTATCCACAAGTGTGGACTCCTCATCGTATTGGATATATATATATATATATATATGCCCCGAAATATTTCTTAATATTTGAGGCTTTTAAGTGTATCCATGTGTGTGTTCGTGTTTGCTGCTCGTCTGAGTTTTACTGAAGTGTATACATATGTGTATATATTTATAAAAAAAAAAATATATATATATATATATGTATAGCACAGCCACAGGGGTGGCGACGAAAAACTTTTGGTCAGATCCTTTTCACCTTCGCCTGGAAGAAGTCCCATAGAAATTATTGAATCTAGTTACTCCTGAGTGTTATTTATTTGTGTTTTCTATGTTTTTCGTCGCCACCCCGGTGGCTGTGCTATATATTGTGCTCGAATGAGTTTTCTCATGAACATGTATATATATATTTATATATAATTATGTATATCGTATATGTTACTTCTCGGCCACAGAAAGATAAGTGATTATTTCTATATCGAGGGATTTGGCCAAATCTGAATCGGAATGATCTTTTGCTTCACTGGCAGGTTTCCTCTTGGGCTCCTCCACCACTTCACTCTTCTCTCAGCCAATCTCTTCTTATCCTCATCCTTACCTCCTACTTTGATGTCATCCTGCATTCACTTCCCTTTCTCTCTCCCCTTCCTCGCTTTTTATCCGCCATCCCTTCTATCTTCCTTCCTACCGCAGTAGATGTTTGAGTTTACAACTATTTAACCACAAGTCTTTAGTTACTCAGTTACTCAACTCTTTTACTCGTAGTTCACCTTGCATAAGTTCGGGCTTCTGAATATGTGACCATATAAACGCTAAATGACATTAAAATTAGTGATGATAACTAAAGTACCGAGTTACTCGCATAACTTTTTTCATCAATCGGACTATCCTCGTCTTACAGATAGCGCTCGGTTATATTAAGATTAAAATTCAACGTTTTGACACATATCAAACGGAAGTATTTGTGCATAATCATAAAGGCAGTGACAGTGAAAATCAAGTATTGTACTGGATGTCGCGGTTTAATTCATTGCATGTTACTGGAAATAAACATTAGCATATACAATAATGAATGAAATAGAGATTGTAAATAAAACCTATCTCAAGTAAATTCGCTGTTACGTGTAACACATTCTTCCCTGTTCCTATTTAACCATTTAGACGCTAGTTATCTACCAGACTGGATAATATCCTATTGCTAATATTTTCATGTGACCCGATATATTTATACCCAAAGTAAAAAACATCGTCCAGCACGGATATCTAAATACTTATTATTTGGAGTTCATTACGGATACTGCATGCAAGGTGTAGAAACTATCACTGCTACAGTTCCCACTGGCTGGAGAATTATGTGGTGTGCATGTAAAAGAATAGAAACTGTCAAGTGAACTGCGAGGAAGACAAAAAATGGAAAAGGGTGGAAATAACAGGCATCTTAGATGGAATGAAGACAAATAGAAAGTATGTAATGCTGAGAAAGTACTTTACGTGAGGCAAAACAATGTAGTTGTTACAGTTTATTAGAAGCATATTAACATTTAGTGGACTGTATCATCATAATAAGCCTTTAGTTTTACAAGAGTTCCACCTTATTCCTAAGATTTAAAGCTTATAAAAGTGAATTCCGTCTGTCTGTTATTGATACCGTTGGCCTTTTTTAACCATGGTTAGAATTTTATAAGGATATCGTGCAAAGAGAAGTGTTTGGACATAACAGCAGTATATTATCTGGCGTGATATGGTGGAAGTTATCCATTACGGAAATGAAAATCACTTGGTGAACTCCACAAATAATTTTTAATTAGACGACCTAAGCGATGACACCTGATGATGACACAACGTGTCGAAACTTAGGTCGTCGCATTAAAAATTATTTGTGGAGTTTACCAAGTGATTTTCATTTCTGTTTGGACATATTTCGTTTTTGAGTTTTTTTTACATTTCTATCGACTATAGATACATTTTTTACATTTCTATCGACCCCATAGAATCTTCATAATGCCTGGGAAACCGAGAAAATGGGTTGTCTATAATGAAAACTTAACCATCACGGTAAAAGGGCGACCGTTTCTGTTAAACTCTTTGAATATAGGGGCAGAACAGAATTAAAGACTGAAATGGGTAGACAATCGACATGATTTAAGGCACTGCCAAATAAATGAAAAGTTTTCTGCAGATAAAACATATACGTGAAGCCAAACTTTACATACTCCTACTTGACAATATCTGTCGCTATTTCCACGAAACCGGTTTTAAATAAAGCAGATGCTCCCAGCGCACTAACCTGTTCTACCAGAGGATCTAGGTGCGTTTGAAATAGATCTTTACCACGTGGAGATGATGCTCACATAGAATAGGTGAACAGGTATGGAATAGAATAGGTATGGGGAATTTATAGGGACATACTAGGGGTTTGGTATCGTGGTGGGTCCACATGGCACTTGCACTTTAAGACTCCTCATCGAAAGACATTGATGAAACGGCTCCACTTGAAATGTAGCATCCCCATGTAAGTATCACCGATGTTTACGATGAAGAAATATTTTCTTGGTTGATATACTAACACAATTGCAAATACACACAAAGGATAATGCAAATCGAGATGCTAAGTTTGTATTTCCGTGTCCGTAAAATTTCGTCAAGCGGATTCACTTCGACACTGAAACGATCGACATTGAAAATGGAATATCGCGTAATATTTTGACGGATGTCTATCATTTAAGTCAACGTGGCGCATCTCGCGCGAATGACGATAGATTCGCTTCGTAGATATGAACTCTGTCGAATGCCCAAGGGGCTCTCTGTAATTAAGTCACGTCAAACAAGGCGGGAGAGAGTGGGAGAGAGCGGTTGAGTCGAAGTGTGGACCAAAGTGAAACGGAGGAGGTAGAAGTTAGAAGATACTCGACGACTCATGGATATGATTCAAAATATTTTTTTAAATGTAAACGGTTGTGCATTAAAAGAAGCAAGAGAACACTCATAACAAAATCGTAACAAAAAATTTTTCACGACATAATAATGTAGCAGCTACATCAAACGACAAATATTTATGACAAAAATAGACGAGCGTATATATATGTAGATTGGAAGCCTAGGTAAATAAGTTATGGGGAAACATGAAGAAAGTCACAAAGTCGAGAGGTGGAAAAATGAAGAGGCATGGTAAAAAAGGGAGGTGTATTCGAAGGATAGTCAACACAACCAAGAAGAGTGAATGACAGATGAGCAAAGTGATAATTTCCTGTTGAAAGCCATAATAAAAGGTATAACGTATACGTAAGAGGAAGAAAAATGCATTTTAGGTGGAATGAAGGGAGGTGGGCCACACGTGGAACTGAAAAACGATGATTTTAAAGTAAAACACATTACAACTATCCATGGGCGTCGTCAGGGGGGCAGGAGGTTCAGCCTCTGGAAACATGACTGTTGAAAAACCGCGAAAGGAAAAAAAAATGGAGAACTTACAAAAAAATCTTATAACTAAAAATCTCTTTGTTATCGTATTGAAGACATGTTGTCATTGAACATACATTGTTAACAAATCTACATAATGCTCCATACAGAATCTACAAATCTACAAAAGCTACCCCCTCTAGCTTGGAAGCTGGCGACGAACATGCTATTATCATAACGTAAGTGCTTCGGCTCTTGAAAAGTACTAAATTCTTGGAGGATTACAACGTTGTGTAATAATTTTCCAATAAAAACACCTACCTAAGACCAGTAAAGTGGATGTTAATAAAAAGATGGAAGCTACATTATTGCCGCTATCAATTCACTTGCAAATTAATAAGTTCCCTAAATGAGAATAAAATCGTCAGGTATCTCAGGGATATTCAATTTCGTACATAAGAATAGGTTTTCGGCCCAGCGTATAATCACATCGACAAACATGTTATTAGCATTGGAATGATGACTGCGGGGGAATTTGGCGCTATGTCAAATGAAGCCGTCTCCCATAAGGCACGGGGCTGAATCAGCCTGGCGGAAATTGGAGTATAATTTCTCGGCAACAGGGGCGGTGGAGTATTGGGGTAGGGCGAGAGGGCACGATGATTCCAGTCACGTTCGCCCGTTCGTCGTCGTCGTCGCCTCTCTTTGTTTTGGTATTCCACCCGCGACGGACGCCACCCCTTTCGCCCAGGGGGGCCCTTAAGACCCACCCCCTTATAAACCCCTCCTGGCGGCATCGTTTCCCTCTTGGGACTCCCAAAGAGAGAAAAAAAAACAAAGGATTTGCTATCGTGCCCCCCACCGTACAACAAGTCAAAAGGTCCGCAGCAAAGATTTTCGCTCTTAACCGCGACTTTGAGTAGAAATCCTCCCGAATGGCCCTGTTGTGTGTACGACTCCCGACGCGCTCCGGTGGCAATTTCACGCATCGATTAAAAAAAAAAGCTCGATGCTCTTTCCGCGTCGATCGAAGACGAACTACAAAAGATTGCGAAGGATGCGAAAAAAAACACGCCTCTTTTTTGGATGAACAATATTCCGCTTTAAGTGTTAGCCAGAAACATTTATAAAACCACCTGACGAGTCTTCCATGTGTGATCATAGTCTGTGCCTAATGACAAAGAAACGAATTTTTAATTACGACGTGAGGTGAAACTTACACCTAGTTTTCAACTCTCAACAGCCACGGCATTCAATACTAATTTCGTTTTGAAAGGTGAGAGTAGCGTTCACCTAGTACTAAACCCATCGGCGAGTGAAAAGACACATGAGGTAGAGAGGTCACCCGTGGTTTTCCAGGGAAATGTGGTACCCAGAAAATCACCCAGCTTGGGTTACCTCGGTCCCCCGTTCAGTACCCAAGTACTCTACCCACTGGGCTACCACGATCTCTTGGCAAAATATGAGGGGAGGGATTTTTGGCACTGCAATGGCATGGCATTAAAACTTTAACTTTGGTTTCTTTGAAACGAGACATGTTGATAAGAAATATATTTCAACGCACATGATGTTAACTTAAAGACTGATTAATTTGACCCAGGCCGCACTAATCCATGGGGAATACGAAATTTACACTATGTAGGCAGGAATGTCGGTTTCTCTCCCCTTTGTCGTTTGAAGTTTCCCAGAACCTTTTGTGAACAGACAACAGACTGCTTCGGGTTATATAAAAGGGTGTCTGGAGGCATTATCGGGACTGAATCCGGAACCCTTACGACGGCAACGGAAAGCTCGATCCGCTGCTTGAACGGAAAGTAATGAGCAGTAGTAATAATCAGATTATCAATTTTACTTGTTTGGGCACCATTCGTCTTTGGATAAGGTAAATAAATCGTGAGTTAAACTAAGCCACTAAGGTGCCACCATAGACTGTCCTGCTAATTCGTTTTGAGCGCAGTGGTATACTCTCAGGACGCGCTGGATTGCATGGGTCGGCACGCTCTAGTCTCCGAGTAACGTTTTCTCCCAAGCGTCGGTCGATCTCTTTGTATTGTGCATGCAACTTATTGCATGGACTCTGTAAAAAAAAACCTGAATTCCTGACACGGGAGGATTCTGCAAAAAGAAGAAAGAGAACTGTTTCTTTCCTTCCCTTCCAAATATAAACGACCTGGATAAAATATAAAAAAAAGCAACATCCTGGTGAATTTGGGTTGGACGAGTGACGAAGTTCAAGCTCATGGTAGCTCAAAGTTCACTGTGGAGGACGTCACTTGGTGGAATTCCATGATAGAGTGATGGTTTTTTAATAACTATTATATTTCCACAAAAGAGGAAATATATTTTGTGGAATTATATTTGTGGATCTTTTGTGGAAATATAATAGTTATTAAAAAACCATCACTCTATCATGGTAGTTCCTTGCGAAAACAGGCTGAAAACAGAATGGCATTTAAGGTTAAACCGAATACCTTCCGGAAGATTTGCCAAGTCAAAGAACCCCGTATTTAATTTTACAAGATGTCCTCTGTCCATTCGTAAATCTCCCCCCCACACTCCAACAATGTATTGTTTGCATTTCTTATTATGTAAGTTTGCATTTCTAACTGTAAGGCACCAGATAATGGCAATTATTGCTGAAACCGGTAGTGTTTTCAGTTCTCCACTTGTGGAAATTTTTAAGTGAAAACCTCTATTTTGTTTCAAATTCTTTTTTATTTTTCAAAATAATCTTTTAGGACAAATCACTTTTCCCAATGTTCTTGCCATTACATCCTCCTTCCAAAAAAAAAAAAACAATTTCATCAAACTCTTTAAAATAGTTCTTTTTGTTTTGTCAATAATGTCTTTGTTGGTGCTGAATTTTTTCCCCTATACGCCACCTTTTCAAGTTTGTGGAGAGAAAGATGTCACAGGTCAGGTGAATATTGTGAATTGGGCAGAAATTCATAGCACAGTTCATGACATTTGGCTACAATGAATTTGGATGGTGAGCTGGCACATTTTTGTGGTGGAACAGCACTTTTTTCTTTGCTTAATGAAGCCATGTTTAATCAAATATCTCATCTAACCTGCCCAATATAGCACAGGGCACTGTAGCCCTGTGATTGCAC
The DNA here is from genome assembly GCA_011762765.2 of Rhinocypha anisoptera. Classification (NCBI taxonomy): domain Eukaryota; kingdom Metazoa; phylum Arthropoda; class Insecta; order Odonata; family Chlorocyphidae; genus Rhinocypha; species Rhinocypha anisoptera. Next base: position 12,256 of record WURS02072487.1, on the reverse strand, counting down.
ATTCCTTTATTCAAAATGCCATCAGAATTGTACCCTATGAATTCCAAAAAAAATCAGGGCCTAAACCTTTCTAGCTGAAGTGACCATCTTTGCCTTCTTCAGAGCACATTCACCAGGAAAAATTCATTGTTTTGACTGCCACATGGTCTCGGATATATAGAAATTGGTCATGACCTGGTGCAAAAACTCCTGTGGATTTTGATTAAAGACTCCAAACACAGCTTTGAAACTGACAGCTGTATTCACTTGTTGTCAACTATGAGGAATCGTGGCATACATTGAGCAAAAGCCTTTCTATTTCCCAATTTATTAGATAGAATATTTTGTATCATGTGATTCTGTAACATAGTTTTACGGCATCTGCTTGTTTGTGCACTTTTTTTCGGTGATCATAGAGAATCATGTTATACACCCATTGGATGGTTTTTCACAATAGCCATGTCTAATAGGAGCTCCTCATTAAAAATTGATGTATGACCATGTTTAAAATCATTGAATCAATATCTCATAGTTTTCATAAATGGTGAAGAGTCCCTGAACACAGAATCCAACTTTGACTTTATTTCTTCGCTTTTCCATTCATAGGGATAATGTAAATTATGAATCCACATTGCTCCTTTTCAAATATATAAAAAAATATCAACCGTGTTTATTACAATTGAATGTCAAATCATAATACATATATGAATCAATCAGCAATTTTGTATGATGTAGTTTCAAAAATGGCAGTACATGATGGTCACGCCAAATTTCCCCAGCAAAACTACTTGTCTCCAAACACAGGTAGTTATTAATCCAACCTCTTACCATTAAAAATGAAATGATTGGCAGTAACTACGGCAGCTTGGAACGTGGCTCCAAACCAACATTCGGCTTGATAACATATACTGATGACAGTAATGTGAAACACAGCCTGTAAGAACTATTTATATGCGTTATGAGAAATGAGCATGACAGCATACCAAATATGAATGACCTGGTTTATTATTGGGGTGAAAGACAATGAATGAGATACATACTTTATTAAATTTCATCCAACTGCTTTAGCCAGTGAAGCTACCATACCATCATCTTTCTCTTTGAAAATATTCCATTTAATACTTGGCTTAATACAGTTCCAAATTAGATTCATATCTTATCCTTTTATCTTTGACCTTATCCCTTGTGTTAAAAAAATAAAACAACTTTTCCTTTGAAATGCAGAAATAAAAGTAAGAAATAAAGACTCACCGTCACAGGGCCTATTAACATCTCTGCAACTTGCTTGGCTAATTCTTGATGAAATTGACTGTCATTCTTGAAAGATGTCCGAGTGACTGGATCATCTATACCAAGACTTAATAAATATGACTTAAACCTAACAGTTTCATCTTCTGTGATATCTCCTTGTTTTTCCTGAAAAATGATAGAGTGATGAGAAAATGTATGATCACCATTTATTTACATTACAATAATTACAGCTAACTAATCACTATAATCTCACTAATCGTTATACATAGCTAATTACTATGGAGTACCATAACTACTTTTTAATCTGGGGGAATACATTTTGTTATAAACTATAAAAATGTATAAAATATACCCCAGCACTCTAGGGATCCTATAAGTTTTGTGTTCATTAACCCTATCGTGCCGAACGACCAATATATCAGACATTCAGAATCATCACCCCAGTATGGACAGCCTTTATTTTGGTCATTTTTCCTTTATTTTGTTACACACTCATATGCGGGGGCTGCATACCAGTTTAAGGCTAAGGTGCAAAAGGGTTAATCATCTTAGCTCACACGGCATCAAGATCTGAATTCCTTAAATTGGAGTTGAGCTGACCAGCAAAAGAACCTTAATATTCATTTGTCATATGTCAGACCTTAATATGTATTTTTTGGTTCTTAGGAAAGTGTAATGACTTTCAGATTATGGTTTTCAGCAATCCAATGAAAATAAAAAAAAATCACCCCCAAAGCTTTGATAACTATAATGCTAATTTCAGACCAAGAGCAAAGCAGTACCATGAAATGTGAAGTCATAAATTTCAAGAGCTGCAGTATTTACCTTCAATTTTATTACGTATTGGTAGACCATTTCAATATCATTCAAAGTGTGCTCCTGGCACTCAATGGAGAATCAAAATGGACAATTTCTCATTGTCTATCCCAGTACACTACAAACTCCTTATGCTTCAATAGCATCAATGAGGTAAGAGTTTGAATAGAAGACTTTGTTATGTCAGTATTGATTTCCATTTCAAAGGAAAATAGCATCAAGAATTATCAACACAGGGCCAAAGTAAAGGGAAATGAATGCCTGGGTGACGATCTGTTCAAATTTACAAAGGAGGAGCATGTAATGAAATGTCAGCAATGAGAACGCCAATAGAATGGAATACAGAATATAATCACAATGATTTTAATAGTTTCAAGAACTCTGAGAATGAATTCAACGGTGACTGGAAGTTATGAAAGCCTCCAGAAAATAGAAGGTTAAAGGAAGAATTAGTGACTTACTTCACATTCTATTCGTGAGCCACATAACAAAAAGTAAAGCCAGAGAATGGAGGACATGGACCTGAATTTTTAGGAGCACATGTGACGGACCAAAAATACATGGATTGTGTAACATTCACTACAAATGCAAAGTTCAAAATTAACCTAGTTCAACATAAATATACCACTGTGATTCCTTTTTCTTTTCTAGGAAAGTAAAAGAAAGGAGTTTGGATAATTAATTCTAATTCCAATTTTAAAAAATATTATAAAACTTAAGTCCTTCCTGCCATTTCTGTAAATAATTAGTCCGGCAGTTTAATCTTTTCTTAAAAATAAATCAGGGTATTGTTGCTGTGCATTGTATGCATCCACTGGGATGAGGATGGACCTTTTAATAAAAGGAGGTTAGCTTAGAAATAAGAGAATATACTTGGTGAATAAGCAGTCATGGACAGTAAGTGGAAGTACTAGAAGGATGCAGGGGTAAGATGGATCCTACAGAATTCTAAGTTAATGCCATGACTTGGTGAGAAGACTTGGCGGCAAACAATAAGCAGCCAATCACCTGAAGGAGGGGGTAGCAGCCCTCCTCCATGAGAAGGTGGAGACTACAGTGGTTGGTAAAGCGACACTTACTTTACAGCAAAGCACGTTTCAAATTGCTTTCATGGCTGAAGCACTATGATGTGGAAGGCAATTGAAAACCACAACATATTTCTCTTGAGGACCAGACACGAAATTTTTATTTCTTTATGATTATGACATGATGGAACTCTCTAGAGTAAAATATCCTGGAGGTAAAATAGTACCCTATGGGCAGGGACTATTTGAAAGAGTACATCAGTTATATTTATTATAGAGATAATTAAAATTTAGGTTAGGAACATGAAATTTCATGTCACTTCAAGCATACAATAAGGATTCTACTCTCAGTTTTTTGCAGAACAAAGCGACAAATTATTTTTCCACAGTCAACACAGAAGTTCAGTTCGGTTAAATAAAAATAAGGATTACATAAAAATGTAATGTACGAATCTTTGTGTACGTCACTGAGGAGGCCATCACTTGGCGGAATTCCATGGTGACACAAATGATGTAGGTTTTGCTTTGTTTTATTTCCACAGAATATATCAACACAACCGGTTTCGACAGATTATCATAATCATCTGGCGATCTGTGGATAACCTACATGATTTGTCTTTGTGTATGTATACTATGTACTTTTATGTATAAAACTTTGGATTTCAAAGGAGCATAAAGGAAAGGGAAGTTAAAACACTCAAGACTCTTCTTGGAGGAGAGATACAGAAAGGCCAATCAAAATTTATTGCTTTGTGGGCATGGAAAAAGTTTTTGACAAAGTGGATTGGTTGACAAAGTGGATTGGAACACCATGCCATGAATCCTAAATGATATCAGAATGGATTATAAAGAAAGAAGATTGATAATGGATCTATAGAAAGAGAGGGATGCAAGATAAGATAAGAGAACACAAAACACTATGTGCATTCACATAAACATATTTTATCTACAAGCTAGCTTACTTTGCTGTACAACATCATCAGGTGAAGTAACAGAGATTATCCACATATATACTCACTTGGGAAGGTTGATAGAAGTGGGAAGGTGGTAGGATGTGGTATTTGAGACTAATTACTTTTTGATGAGGGGAGAGTACAAGGCAGGTAGGTGCTGGGAGAAGTGAGTTGAGGAACATGACCTCTAAATTCTTTCGCTAAATATTTGATTGAGAAAGACCATCAAAGAAATTTTACTGCTGAAATACTTAACCTATACAATAAGGGACTTAGATTTTCTTGAGCAATTCGAACTTATTCAGAGTGTATTTTATATAATTGTAATTTTCTAAAAGAAAATATGAGCAATTCTCATTATCTCCAACTGAAATCCCCACTTCCCAAACTCAGAAACTGCTACCATTTCTCTCTCCTCACTCTCCCCCATACCCCCCTCCTTCGACCTTCCTGGTCACAACCCACCCATTTCCTTTCCATTACCCCATTCCTCAAACCACTTCTCCCAGTACCTGCTTAATTCTCCCCACAACTCAGCAACTAATTACCCTGCCAACCCATCCTTCCACCCTGACAGACATAATGTTACGATGAATCCTCTAGCAAAAATTGTATTTGTGGTCATATGCAATAAAGTATTAATCATTCTGCTGTAAATACATGAATTAAATGAATGCTCATAAATAATAACAAAATTTTTATGTCTTCAGATTAAAATCTCAACAAAATTTCAATGAATCCCATCATTAAATTAATCGTGATTTTGACCCTTCTCTAAAACTTTACTGCCTTAATTTAAGATTAGAACTAATTATTACTTTAAATCATGGGAATAGAGTAACGTATGTTAAGCCAGTCACACAAAATGCCATTAATTTTTAGACATAGGCAACTAGACAGTCTTGTAATGACATAATGCCTTGCTGCTGCATTAATTTTGTTAGTGGGAATGTCAGATTGGTAGCAGTCATCATAATGTTTATTCCCAAGCCCAATAGTGTAAGGCTCATGTTCAATGCTTAAGTCATAATAAAAGGACAAAATATTTATTGAGAATGTTTCCAAAAAGATTGCAAAAACCAGTCATATATTATAAATAAATCAAATCAATATTTTTTTAATTCTCCACAAACAATGCTATATAATGGAGAAATGTGAAAAGTAAAATATTTAGCAAAAACCTTTCTAGGTGTAAATTGGTTACGCTTGGTGTATGCTACATTTTACCAAGTCATGCTTTTTTTGGGGTCTAAATTAAATTTTTTTTTGGCTAACACGATGGAAGGAGTTACCCGTATTTTTTGCGATATTGTTTTGGATATGTTCACCATATCCTTAGCCATAACCATAAGTTTGCTCAGGTCTTGAAATGCTTTGGAAATACTTTCATCTGTTTCTTTGTGTTTCTCGTGGATTTGTCTCTCAATTCCCACAATGCCAGTCCTTATCTTTATAGGCTGGACCTGTAATAATGGGTAAAATCCATTACACCCAAGGTAAAATAAAACAATACTTGTCTTATAGCTTAAATTGTAATAGATTGAGACATCGCAAGAGGCTCTACCTTATTAGAAATATGACCGACTACGACAGGTTGTAACTCCCATTTTTTCAAATTCAATGTCTCTCTTAAAGATGAAATAAAGTCGGATTCTATTTTATCTTTAAATGAAATTTTAATGTGGTTGAAAATACTTCTACTGATAGGACCTGGAGGTTTACCTGAAATTAATCAATGGTTTATAAGTTAATATTCTGGTAATTATTTGCAACAATAGTAAATTTTATAGAACTAACCAGGTATAGGTTCGGTCAAATGTAAAATGTATTTGGTCGACTTTGAAAATCCAAACCCGGATCGCTCCTCTTCCACATAGATGACATATGACAGGGAAAGTATGAGTCGAGTATTCGGCGGTTTACTCCATAGGACCCTGTGTGAAGTAAGCTCCAAGATTCCACCTTCAAAAGAAGTCTAATCCATGATGATTGTTTTTGTTAATTTGGGGTCTCTCTGGGGAATAAAAAAATAATGAAAATAGTGGTAGCATACAAACCTTGTTTTCACCATCATAAAGTTTTGCACCCGTCTCGCGAAGTATCACACTTTCTTCAGGAGAAAAAATTACTTCCCCATATTCAAAGCGATCCATTTTATCGATTATTTTTTCCGGCCTCGAATTTTTTTGTATCTAGTGCATATCGAGCTACGTCTGTTCATTCCCAAACATTCCTATGTTATGACATATAACGATGCGCCTTGATTTCGAGTCACTTCTTTTGTTGTCATGATGGTGCCCTGAGGTGCCGCGGGCGCAGCGCTATTGTTTCGCGAGCGAAAACGGGTAGTTTCAAATGGGTATTCACCTTAGCAAATGCATAATGTCCATGGACACAGAACATTACAGATGGCCTAGGACAGTTTCCCCTGGTAAATTCAATCATTTAAAAAAATGTCATTGGAAACTATGATCCGCAAGCTGGATCCCAGTGTTAGTTGAGATGTCGAAATTGATTAATTCAGAAAAAGTTCAGATCCATATTGCCACCCGTTACTCCATTATGTTTTGGGGGGCTCTCCTGTTTACAACAAAATGCCAACCCTATTAAAAATACCCCATTGTTCCCCATCCAAGTCTCTGTGGGGAATTAGATTCACGATGGGGAACTTATAGGGAATCAGATTCCCTGCAGAGAACTGTTGGAAATCTGATTCCCAATAGGCAACCTATAGGGATTTAATAGTGAATCAACCATTAATTTAATGTAAGGGTAGATTTTCATTTAGTATTCGATGTGACTAGTTTTCTTTCTGCAGGGACCCCTTCCAGTAGGCTTACTGGAAGGTTTCCCTAAAGAAAAATCCATTATTGGTCATTTTCCTGGCAGGAAATGTTTCCTCACAGGGAATTTTCTCGGCAGGGATTTATAACAGTATGTACACACTGTTTTGTAAAATCAAATCCTGATATATTTTCAATCAACTCCATTTCACCTACTCTACCCGTATTAAAGCCAACATAAAAAAACAATCTTATTGATTTTCTTTCAAGGGTTCTTAGATTATTCCTTATTGCTTTTTAATAAATTAGCCAAAACTATTTCTTCTATTGATTGTTTTTCAATCTAACGAAATATGAAGTATTGTAAATAGATATGAAAAACATTCAACTCACTCTCACCTACCACAAAAATGTCATATTTATTAGAACTAAGGTTGTGAGGGAAAAGGGTAATTATGAAATAAGAAGACTTATTATCCTAATGAAGTAATAAATTAATGATGAAGGGCTATACAAACTAGACGTTGCTCAACATGAAGGTTTACAGCAAAGAGAGTCCTTCGACGCTGCAGGAAATAACATCAATTCCATTTGGTGATTATTATCTGAGCATGGCTCTCACTTTGTCTGAGCAAGGCTCAACATGCCAACAAAGATTTTATTTAAGTTAATATGTTTTGTTTTTCAGACACTGAACTTTCCTCATGAGGAAATCCATGACTGTGACTTAACATTACAACACAATGCTGGTATGATGATAGTTCTCTATTGATATTTAGATTGCCAGTTAGTGTGAAAGAAGACTTTGGTCATGCTTTCTTAGTTTACTTAAAGACAATTATTAAAAAAATTTCAATTCCACCGGAGTTATTTTGTATGACCTGGGTTTCAATTTCAAAGCATCATCAATAGGTAGAGAAATGGGTAATCTGGGTATATATATATATATTTGTATATAAGTACCTGAATTTTCCCATTATTCTTCACATGACAATGATGCTTTGACATAGAAACCTGGGGTGTAAATAAATAAAAAACTTGAAAAATTGTTTATAATTTACTTTAAGTATGAGTACATTCCATAAAGTTATGCCTGAAATGATAGAATGCTTTCATAGATCTTGAGAAACCAGTATGATTTCTTGTTATCATTCCTGTAGGAACCTGACTCACAGGGCCTGGGTGGGATGACACATGCTCATATGATAGAGCAGGAACACTTGGAAGAAATGCTGAGAGGAGAGAACACTCATGGGTGAGGAGGGGAGAACATTACTAGGGGGATTACTGGCAGGGTATAAAACTTGCTCTGACTATGCGGAAATACGTAGCATCTGCTTCTGAAATAGAACCAATTATCTAGGGTTTGAGTTGACTGAAGTCACTTTCATTCACTAGCAGAGCAACTCTTATAACTTGTGGGTTACTCATTTGGTGCTCCATCAGGTGTACCTCAGGGTTCCCATTTGGGACCATTATTATTTATCATGTTTGTAAATGATATTAGTTATAATTTAAATTTGGTCAATCATTTGCTGTATACTGATGATATGAAAATATTTGATGTCATAAGGAATCCTAATGATTACACCCGAATGCAAGACAGCTTAAATATACATGGTAAATGGTGTGAGGATAAACTCATGACTTTAAATGTGAATAAATGTTGCATAATTTCCTTTTATAGGAATAAATCACCTATAATTCTTGATTATTTCCTTTGTAATACTCAACTCTCCTGAGTAAATAATGTTTTAGACTTAGGGATTTTATTTGATACCAATTTGGAATTTCAAAATCATATCCAAAATATAACATTAGAGCATATAGAACATTAGGGTTTGTGTGGAGGCTCATTAAAGATTTCAATGCTATACACTGTATTAACATTTTTTATTCGTCACTTGTCTGTCCTATCCTAGAGTATGGTTCAATTGTATTGCCCCCCATTATAAGGTTCACAAGTCTATTATAAAAAAAGTAGATCTATATAGAAAAAATAGTCTATATAGAAAAAATCCAACATAAATTTTTGTGTATGATTTCAACTAAATTTAACATACACTCTGGGACACCTTATGAGTTTGACTACAACTTCATAATGTCCACTATAAATATGTTTACACTATCCTTGCTTAGGAAACACACTGGACTTTCTTTCTTGCATGATAAAAAATGAAATTAACTGCATTCAGCTTATTAGAATGCTACCATGTACCTAAAGTAAATAATTAAATGATAGGTTATTCAGTCTCTCTCACCTTATTAGGAATTATATACATTATCTTCCTATGTTCCGAATACAAAGAGATGGAAATATAATATGTAAGGACATTGATTTTTTTAATTGTTCATTTTTTGAAATTAAAAAGAAAATTAAGAAGTTATATAAGAGTGCATTGTTAAAGAACTAAATCTTCATTTTTGTATATTGTATTGTAAATGTTACACATTTTTCTCATTAAATATGTTTGGAAAAGGGCTTATCCTGTCAATAAAGAATATGAATATATCTTTGACAGTAAAGACCAAATATTCACATTGTCAGGTCACAGAAGTGGGCTTGATACCTTGGAATTGCTTCTTTCCTTCACTGCTGTAACTTGGATTTAAGCCATCAGTGTTCTTTCTGTAGTACAGGGATTGAGATGAGGGGCACCAAAAGCATTACATAGTTCCTTCAAAGCTGGAGTGAAGCAATTTCTCTAGGCTAAACTTTACTGAATACTTAATGAATATTTTCAGGATGCCAATCTGATTTATTAATAATTTACTCATTGCCTTATTACACCATATATAAGTATATATGTTACTTTATCTAAGGACCATCCATATTGGTGTGGGAATTGTCTAGTTCACAAACAAATATAAGACAATAATGGACCTCAGTTGGGCTTTAATGTCATAGATGAAGAAAATGAATTACAAAACTAATAGATCACAGCTAGTGGACAATTGGTAGGCTCTGTCTCATTGAATATTGCTGGGGAAGAATTAGGTGAAATGGATTGTGGGCTGGAGAGAAATAAAATGAACCATATTGCTATTTTGTCAGTTATTTTTATGAATTACTGGGAATTTCATTTTGGTATAGCCCTCATATTATAATTTTGTATCAAATGATAAACCAAAAGAATTTAAATTAGTACTTCTGTTGTCTTACCATCTATCATATAATTGATTGTTGATCTCAATAAAATTGTAATTATTAGAAGACTCATTGTTCTCCTATCAAAGCTACTTCTATTTCTATTCTTCCAGATTTATAATTGGAATTAATATACATATTTAGGTTGAATAGTTATGTCAGTGACATTGAGTCTTTATTGAAGAAAAATTATAGGTGAGGCAATTCCAAATAATTAACTCATAGGTCAGATATCTATTAACTATTGCTCCTATTAGCAGTGTTATGACACTACTTTGCACTATGAATGAATATAGAATATCAGAAAGACAAATGGTGGTTTAAGCAAGAGTTTGACTCAAAGAATGACTTTAGGTTATGGGCTCAATCTCCTCTACGTTATTTAAATTTATATGTGACACAAGAGTTGCATTGTTTATTAATGCTATTATTTTAATTTATTTCACAACTTTTGGAAACAGGTGTTTAATGTAAGAATTCTTACATTAAATGATTTGAATTTGAGCATATTAACTACTATCATTATTTGATACCAGCATACTAGAAGTTTTTTTAAAGATTCTAGATGGCTTTGTAGAATGTTCATGATAAGAACTATACTCTTAGATTTCACTTTATGCTACCCCTAGAGGAAGTAGCCCCCATTCTTCCAAATTTCTACACAGGTTGTGTAGCAACTTGGCAGTGGATAGCCACTTCCTATAAGGACATGCTACATATTTTTATTGGATTTTTTTACATATAAATTTGGTACTGCGATGACTTCTTGCATTTTGAGTTTTGAATAATGAATGCAATAAATAACCTTTTATCAGTAGTACTCTTCATTTTGAACTTTTTATTTTATAAAAATCAAATAATTATAACAGTAAATAGTATCACAGAACCCTTTTAAACCATCGCATTTAAATAATCAACAATATCTTGAATAACAAGAGATGAACATTGTAATTTAAATGAAATTAATAATACATACTATGTTACATGATCAATGCAAATTTCTGATTAGAAGCCGTACTTTAAAAGGACAGACAACTGATTAAACATTTTGATGGAATCATAATAGCTTTATGCATGATTTAGAGTTATGGCATTTTAGCCTAACCTAACTTGACATTCAGGTGATATGTAATGATTAAAATAAAAAATAACATGTATTCTAATCATTTAAAAATTTTGTTTTTCACCAAATAGCATTGTGAAAGCTTGTAAATTATTTATAAGCCTCACTCACTGGAATGTTGTCAGCTTTTGGTGATGTAACCAGCCACTGAGTGACTCTAGATTACATCATCAATTGATTGTACTATACACATGTAGTGTATGCACCATACCTTTTGTGCCACTAAAAACATAGCTTTCATACCATGGGAGAGAATTACAAATTGACAGTGGAACTGTCACATATATGGACAATGCTTCTGTTTGAGTATGGTGAAGCGTAGTTGTTGTTGGGGCAGAGGTCAGGATTGTGGGGTATTGGAGTTTGACATATCCTGGCCATTGGCATAGGTTGTATACATCCCATTCTTTCTTCCATCCAGTCTTGTTCAGGGTGAATCATGAGGGCACAGCTCTGTAATAAATGGTTGAACACATGATAGATACAGATTTTGAATTCATACCCACAGTAGAAAATAATGATTCTAATAATAAATGGGTGTGCACAACAGGATTTTTCAGATAAATGAATAATAGATTGAATAGAATATGAAATCATCTGCCATTATGAAAAACCCAATGCAAGACACTTTTCAACAGTCATTCTTACTTGGCTAATTATTGAACGGGTGAGACCATATTAATGGAGTCACATTTATTACTACAAGTGTGGAAGTCTTAAACATTTGTGTGCCATTCCTGTATTCCATCCATTTTTTGATGTGTGTATTGAGGTGGGTCAAGCGTGCATTATATTCTAGAATTAGTTAGTTAGAATTAGTGAATTAGTTAGTTAGAATTAGGGAATTTTCAACTCTCAAGGAGAGATTAATGCTAATGACCAATTTTCATCATACTGCACCTGTTTAAAAGTATGACTTCTGCTGTTCTGAAGTAATTTGCAGATTGCACCTACTGGTAGAAGCACTAATGGCACTGAAGCTATCATCCATCCAATAATTCGTATCCACATAGGTGGAGAAAATATTTCACTAGCTGTCGCATCCAAGCATCTGAGACGTTGTACTAACAGTACCTGTAGTATAAAAAGATTCTCAGTTAAATATTCTATATTTTCAGGCATAACTATGTGAAAATCCATTTCTGAGAAAAAGGAATAACGTACTCCGTATTTTTCCA
>WURS02072476.1:0-10394 GCA_011762765.2 Rhinocypha anisoptera | reverse complement strand
GTGGAAATCCATGATAGATTGATGGTTTTTTAAAATAACTTTTATATTTCCACAAAAGATAAAAAATTACAAAACACACGTGTTTTGTAATCTTTTTCGTCCCAACGTTTGCCCTATAGCGTTCCGCGTACCCTTTTGGACACGCGTGCCATTCGTTAGTCACCCCCGCTCTAAGGTTATTTCCTCCCAACATCCTTTCCAATTAGACAACATTTTGTAAGAAGATTTGCTGTTCCACAAGATATATTTTTTGATTCGACCGATTTCGACCCAGATATCATCTTCTGGCCGCCATCGTGTGTTTATTGAAGCGTGTCGCATTAAAAATATGCATTTTGTGGTACACAAAAGTGTTTTCTTATCATGAAGTCATCATGAAGTAGTTCCACCAAGTGGCGCCTGCTACGATCGCTTTTCAATTAGGTTTTCACATACAGCCCTAATTATTTCCCTCTGATTGTACGTATACTCTCATCATAAGGTTCTCTTTAGAGGCCCCTTCGGAGTGCTTCTTCATTGGTTCTACCGAATTAAGAAGGGACCACCAATCAGAGGGTGACTCGGCCACACCATCCTAATTTTTTCAGTCCGAAGATTGATTTTGTCCATCGCAGATCCGCAAGCTATCCTGTCACCTGCCAGCCTCTTCAAAAGTTCGTGGCTCCAAAGTGTAACATTGGATTCTCAGTCCAAACTGGTAATCACTTAAGTACCTATTATTTTGCTTTCCTCTCCTATCTTTGACATATTATTCTCGCCGGAAACCGTCATAATGGATCTGTACTCGTCAAACTGATCAGTATGGAAGTTTTTGCACGTCTGTCCTTTTCTTCGATGGTATGGGAATGATTAAATTCTTGAAGTCCATTGGTATTCCTCCTCTTCATTACAGATAGCATATATCAAGTGAAATATGTTATCCAGTGGCAGTTATCCAGTATTTTTGTATAACTCTGATGGTATTTTTTCAATTCCTGGGTCCTTAGTTGACCGTGGATCCTTCGATGCACCATCAAACTCCATCCTGGGATTAGCGGTTCCTATCTCATTGCTATCGACCTCTTTATCTTCTCCGAGTGTTCTGTCCTGTATTTCTTTTTTCGAATGGCATTTACTCTTGGCAGCTTTTAAGTTCATTAAAGTGGATTTTCACGATTTTGTTGTCTGTTTCAACTCTATCTTATGTGAAGCTACTTGGTACTACTTCACACAGATTTTTCATCCAGTCTTTCCTACACCTTCCTTGCTCTCCTTCTGATCTCATTTCTTATTCTTTTGTAGGAATTCCTCTCTTTTTCAGTTCTTGCATTTTTAAATTTACTCCTCCTTTCATTTGAATTCTGAATTTCGCTTGTGATCCATGGTTTCGTTCTCGCAAATTTTCTCCGGCCTATAATTTCCCTTATTCCGCTTTCTGTATTACTTCTTTTAGATGTTGCCATTTTTCTTCAACTAATCCTGTATTACTACGGTTTTCCCTCTCTCCCTCCAGTGTCTCTTGAAACTACATTATTTGTTCTGCTTTCTTCAATATACAGAGAGCCGATTGTTTACTCATTGTTTTCTTCAATTTTTTTAAATTTCAGTTCACACTTCGTCTACTAAATTTCAATCACCCTCGGCGTCTCATCCAGGATAACTTTTACAATTCAGCACTTGATTTCTGAAACGCTTCTTTCTTTAGATCAAATTGAAATCTAACAAACAATAAAGGTTTTCAAAGCCATAAGTCTCCAGACATCTTCCTTGTGAAACTTATACGTTGATGGTTTTTGGTTTTTAAATAATCTGTTTGTCACAACTAAATTGTATTGTTCGCAGAACATTCGTCATATTTCATTTCGTTTCCTTCTATCATATTTCCCTACTATTTTTCTTTCCTGACCTTTCCTACCTGAACTTCCTTTCAGTCACCAAGGACGATTATGTTGTCTTTTTTCCTTTTCTTATCACCTCCGAAATATCGTCGTAGATGTCTGCAACTTCATTATTATGGTGGTCCGTTGTGGACATGTACATCTGCACCATTACGCCCCCTGATGGTTTTGTTGTTATCCCAACAATTATTTCCCTTTCATTCTATTTCCGGAAGCTCGTCACTCTCTCTTCCTCAGCATATCATGCATACTCCCGCATTTCCTTTAATGTATCCTGAATGAAATTCACTGGAGGACGTAACTTGGTGGAATTCCGCAATAAAATAGTTTTAACTTCCTTACTTTGTATATTTCCAGGAAAGTTAAACAAAGCACTACCGGTTTCGACGATAATCTCCATCATCTAAAATTGTGATGCAGATTGACGTCGAAACCGGTCGTGCTGGGCTTCAATTTTGTGAAAATATATTAACCCTTTTAGCTCCAGCCCTTATCGCCTGGTATATGCGAAAAATGCCAGGGTTTTTTTGTGAAATTTGTTGATTTAAACATTTAAACATTAATATCAATTTTCTAGTGTCAATTTTTTATTAAAACTTCCAAAACTTATAGTTATAGTAAAACATTTTATTTATATTTTTCATCTCCTAAACAATTTAAGAAAAAATATTTATTAAACAAAAAATCTTGCTGATAGATCGGCCCACGTCACTTTTTGTACATACCTCTAGGACCGATAGATCGGCCGGATGACACTAAAAGGACTAGGTATTGAAGTTAGTACTGTTTAATTCTGAATCCTAAAGTGAATCTGAATAATCCTAAAGTTATCACTACGAAAATGTCCTTCTTCAGACTACATTACCTCACTGTCTCCTGACATAATCTTGCTCATTCTACGCCTTTTCATCTTCAGTTTCTCTAGTCTTCCTCAAGCTTGGTTGGATCTGACCTATCCTAAATTTTCTCACTTATGCAAGCAATCTCTCGAACAGTCCCCTCCTGGAGAATGGGGGATTATTTTGCCTCCGGAATATTTTACTCCAAAATGTTCCAACACGTCACAATCAAAATGTAAATTGGTGAGCTCTTCCTCCTAGGATAACAATGCGTGGCTTTCCATTGCCTTCCATTCAAGTAACTATTACCACGCCCCTCAGTAAAGTGAGTGTCGGTATCGACCAATGTGACCGCTACTTACATTAAGTAGGTACTCACTGGCCCATCCTGCGGGTTACTGGCCTTTTAGTGTTTGGCTGATACCTCTTGCTACGTCATAGTATTGGTATAGGATTCCATAGGAAAATTTCTATATCTGCCACAATTTGTAGCATTTCCTGTCGAGTATTATCGCGATAATAATTGAAGTGCTGACCTTGTACAGTAGAGCATCTTTGACGGAAAGAGTATCTCATAGGAGGTAATAGGAATAGTTCAGAATTACATTTGCAATAAAATGAAGGATTGGGGAAATAAAAATTTTTAGAGAAATATATGTCTATACTTACCATCATCTTAAATTTACATAGAAAGCGATCGATTGCAACGATCACCTTCCTAAGAAAATTAATGATAACCACAAAATTATTCTAATATACGTAATAACACAAAATTAATGTATGTAGATGTATATCGAAATCATTTACACTTTTTTCTTAAAGATTTGTTTAATTTCATTCATGTACTCTAGTCCAAAGTTTCTAAAACTATTATTTTGGTCACCTTTCCCAATGGTTAAATTCGTGACATTCATTTCATTTCTTGATTTTTGTTCTTTTTGATCATAATTTCAAGCTTCAGTTCTTTAAATTTCTGGAGAAAAAACTTTCCATTTCAATAGCCTACTAAAGGGGAGAATAAAATACCTGACTGAGATAAAGCCGTCAATTAACGCGTTCCAAAAAAATGTAAATGCTATTACAACAGCATTTTTTGGCATACACGTTGAAATTCTGTCGCCAACTTCTATGCATTTCTTTTTCCCTCGAACTCCAGGTTAAAGGAAGAGATGGAGTCAGATTCACAATTTCAGTGTGCGTACCATGAAATGAGGGTTAAATAATAAAGACGGACTGCCTTTTGGAGGGGAATAGAATTCATAATAGAGGGGAAAGATCAACGAGAATATAGAGGAGGAAAATTAGGAATGCTGTCGGAAGTAAAAGGTATGAAAGAATTATTAGGCCTTTGACCTGTGAACACAGGATAAAGGCGCCTGGCGTAATTAATTCCATTGCGACATGTCTGGAAATACTTTAACTAATGGTGATGATGGTGACTTCACAAACAAAATCTCTAAGACGTGAATACAGATAATAATTACTTGAGCACTTCCTATATTTGAATGGCAATGGTTAACTTTTGTCGGGTCGCTAAAATGAATTATATATTTACCTAAGAAAATGTCTATAATTCTCCTTTTTCAACGCGAAATATACGATTTAAAGATTCGACATCCAAATGATACCCTTCACGGCACCGCTAGGGTAGGTGGCAGGGGGTTATTTCACATCACACATGTTCTAAATAAATTCTAATACACTGTCTTCAAATGAGAATACGTTTTTCCTCAAATCACATTATTCTAATAGATTATTATTAAATCACAGCTCATAGTCCACTTCCAATCGCCCTCATTAATTTTGACTTTGCTTCTTCTCAGAGCTAGTATTCGCCTAAAACTACAATGTTAATTGACCTCGAAATGGTGCCACTGAACTTGAAAACTTTGGAGGACTTGACTTGGAAATTGTAGAATCTGAGTGAGCACATTAATTTGAGACGGGTTTTGAATTCCCTGTGAGAGACACTTATTCTATTCTTTTGAAAATCCTTTCGACAATTTTTTTAGTTACTTTCCCCGAATTCTCAACATCGATAAAAGTGTTTGGTTCGTCTCGATCACGTTTCGGTGAAACCTTTTTAATTTGCTCATTCGATCCGATTCACTTGTGACTCGGACATCAAAATATATCACGCGGTGAAATGCGCAAGCTAGCAGTCCCAACCGTTCAATAAAAATCCACGGATCGATTCAACTTCCAGCGACTCTCGACAATATTGCCGTCGCACGAACATCCTGCGGATGGCGTCAGCAGATCCACGAGTCCTTGATCGAGGTTACGATTTCAGAGCGATGGCAAATCGATTTCCCCGCGACTGGTTGGAGGAATGTACGTATTTCGAGTGGGTCGATTCGAAATTTGATTACAATCGAAACTCTACTTCAAATAGATCGTATCTATCCTATATTCCACCGTTCTTAAGTACGAACGGCACCTAAACTCCACGGTGCCTGGTTTGACACCAGGTATCTCGTCTTTACTCGAGTTTTCTCGGAGGCTAGGGAGAGGAGGAAACTTCCTCGTCAGCTCACCAGTAGCAAGAAGCCCCCGAACAGAGTGGGGGACCACAGAGGATCTGTTGAAATGGGCCTTAATTTGACATACCCGTGACTAGGTTGAGGGGCTCACCTGGATATTTTATAAAAACTTACACACTTCTAAGGAATCGGGTAGAATGATGTTTGAATTGATTAGCCGTTTAGATTATTTTTTTAGTTCAATTTTGAAATTTCGGTGCACAGTGGACTAGCGCTTCAAAAGACAACGTAGGAACATGACATCAGCAGTCTAAGCACCCCAAAAAATATATCACGCAAAATAGGGAATCATCCTTAAATATTGCGATTGATATTGTCATTTTTAACCACTTGAGCCTTTTCACTATTTATGAGGGAGTATTTTTAAATTAGTAAAAAATAGTGCAATGTGTTGACCTGACCTTATTATGTAAAAACTATGGCGAGCTATTTACACTGTTTTAATTCGAAGAATGAACTTTATTAATTTCAATTATCCAAGGTTTAACGCTAACGAATTTAAAAAATATTTTTTAAAGATATTAAAAAAGGAGAATTGTTAAGATTTAATACATTGCATTTTAGTTATGAATTACATTAATGAGAGTCCTGATAAAGGGGAATCTACACTGTAACTAGTTTGTGTTCGGTTGTTTCATAGATTTCTAGGCATTCGCCAGGAGAGAAATTTCAGTTAATGACAGTACTAGATAAAATGAATGTGGACTAAGGAATTAGGATAGTAGTTGAGAGAGTCCACCTAAGGTTAGTGGATAAAGAATCAGGACGGGTAGTGTTTCGAAGTTAATATAACAGGAATACTCAAAGACGACCTAGTAAATTTTTTCACACGGTAAGTGATAAAAAGGAAGAGAGTTTTGCTAAGGGATAGTGGCAGAATAATAAAAGATGTAAGTTCAATCTTTCCGTTATATCTGCTGATGATAGCTCTTTAATTTAGCCAATAAAGGGATCAAGATTCTTAGTCAATGCAATAGTTTTAATTTATGAAGTCTAACAGATGGAAATAAAGAAGAAAAATGCAAGTAATAAGATTTAAAAAAACAAAATCAAATACCAAATTAGCATAGCATAAATATTAGGTGGATAACTTCTTCCACTAGAAAGGCACTTTGGAAATAAACTGAAAATTTTATTAAGGGCTTAAAAAGCATGTTAAAAGAGAGTATTTGGATATAAGAGAGAATTTATGGGATGGTTTTCAACTAAAGGTGTAAATAACGGATTAATGAAACCTTTTAACATTAATACGTTCCACCGAGGGGCTCAGAAAGCTGTTTTTTGAGAAACGGAAGTGATGAGGGTATAATTGGGTGTGAACTGGCTTTTGAGATGTGGGTGTGGAGAATGACAAAGAAGATAGAATGGAAGGAAAAGAAAAAACATGAAGAAAAATTAAGCACTATAGAAAAATTCATAACATAAAACGGAACTACTATCTTTTCCAAAGAATTTATTAATCGTTACAACGCGTTGCGACGTGATACGGCAGCTACAAGAACAAAGATAGGCAACCCGGCTTTTATTTTCACGTTTTCATCCCCGGGAGCATAGCTCCCTAACGATGCCGATCCATCCTTTTTTCCAATCCAGGACATATTTTACGCGTATACACTACCCTGCGACAGTCTACGGTTCCTCACTGGTCTTATATTAATTCCTTCGTTATTCAATAAAAAATTATCTGGATGGCAAATATCGGCAGAAAATTATGGTTATTTTTTATGGTAAGGCGGGGGAGGGATGTATATTCCCCTCGAGTAGAAAAAAGGAGAGTTATCAAACTCAATATTCGGATTTTTACTTGGTACCTCGGGAAAATAGGAACATTCGGTGTTTGCCGTCCTCGGTAGCGACGGAATAAAACATCCAAATCTAACAATCTGGATGTTGTGGTTTCGGATCCCGCCCTGGATTTTTATCCTCCTCCGCCTAGGGCATGGATGTATGTGTCCGTCCTCCTTGTACGTTGCTACATTGTACTAAAAATAAGTAAACTTTGTTAATACCACTGATTACATGTATTGCACGACCATGATTTCGATACATTGTATCATCTTTGGGTATCGTACTAATTATCGAACCCATGCTCGTACAAATAAATTGATTCAATGTAATTTTCAAAGTCTATTTTTCTTCCATCATGGAAAATTTCACAAAGTAAAGCCCGAAACCGTGAAACTAATCAAGGGTTGCTATATTGTACCGCTGAAATTGGAGTAATTGGTGTGTCAGGCAGTTTCCTCCTCCCGTGCCAGAGTTACATTTTTGCGCTTTCATTAGAAATAGGTCAAGCACCATACGTAAGTACGCTAAACCAAATTTCAATTATCTCATAACATTTTTTCCTCCTGGAGCAATAAGACGGAGTCGGTTCAGTTGTGTAAAATATGAATAATTTTTTATATTTTTCAACATTCCATCAATGCGAGGGTTGTTTTACTTCATTCTTCCATCATTCCCTATCTAATTCTAATTCTCTTAACCCCATATTAATTCTTCTTTGCCGAAAGCTTTAAATTTTACCCATGTGCTCGTCCTTAGGCCTTCCTCGCTCGATCTTTCCATTTTATTTTTCAGGAATTCATTATGCCTCAGGCTGTTGTTCCATCTACTTCTTTCTTATTTCGTGCTCCATATTGACATCTTCCCCCATTTTTCTTTACACTTCCTCGTTTCTCACTTTAAATGTCCATGTGACACATCCAACCGCCTCCAGCGTTAGGTTTCAAATGCTCTCTCTTCCAATCTCTCTGATGCATTGAGTAAACCGTGCTCCTCACTTAAGTTTTGCACGAATTACTTCGTCGTTTGTAGTGCTGTCTCCCATATCTATATCAGTTTTATCTTCACAATGAATGCATTCTTAGCTTGAAGAGTCTACATTACCCATTTTATGCTGCTTCCAAAGTTGGTTTACTCCCAGTTTGTAGTCTTTCGGTATTGTTTAACTGCATTCCACGCCATCTGTAGAGTTTCACATTTATTTCTTTTTTATTAAAACACATGTAATTGAAAACCAGCGTATGTTAAATAAATTATTATTATTTCTCTTCTTAAACTGCAGTGTCATACGTAGAAAGTAGCTTGTTAATTTATTTTCTTTTAACCTGATGCCTCTTTCTTTTGTTTTATATTGCATATATGGATGAATAAATATAATGGAATACTGAGATGTTATTTTAAGCCAAAGCGAAGTTTTCGTAAGACGAGGCTTTACAAAAGAAGACTGCGGTGCTCGATAACTAAATCGCTACTTGGTATTTTTGGGAGGAAACTGTAAGCATCAATTCATATGATGAGCAAAGAGAAAGTGGGAAAAAAGGCAATGGTTCCAAACAAATGATAAAACAGTATAGCTAGCTTCTACAGAAGAAGGCTAATTTTGAGTTAACAAATGTTGCTACCATTTATCTAAAAACAATTGAATACCACTCAAACTGTAAGTAAACAATCGATTCACATTATTAAGTACGTATCGATTATTGCAGCAGGTGGCAACAGGCCCTGGAATTTCCGAGCCAATGGATGCTGCTACATGTTTATTTTCTTGTGTAAGACGTCAGGTGCTTAAATTTCAAAATAAAAGTTACCAAATTTACTCACTCATTAATATACGGAAAATATTCATATGGACTGTGATGACGGTAATTGATAATCTTTAATTCAAAATTTTAGTAAAATATACAAATTTTATAACAACATAATCACTATTTCGTCAACGGCCGCTTTTACGGTATCAGACTCTATTCATTAGGTCGATGAGTTAACAGGAGCAATTACTTCTAGCATACAAATGCCGATGCTTTAGTGGAGAAATGTTATCGCTTGAAAATATTTGTACACTTGGGGCTATCCTAATGGGAGTTTCCAAATAGAACGTGATGGACGCCGGAGCTGAACTGTTCTAGAGACAAAGTACGGGAAAAATGAAAAGTTGGAAAAAGATTTAAAAAACTAAGACTTTTCATTGAGAACCAGGCTTTTATTTTCAAGATTTTATCGCCAGCATTAAACACCGATCTTTCCTTTTCCTCTCTACCAGGAACATCCCGTTATTCGCATTCGCCACCCTCGATAGACTGACGCTCCTGTTTGTTTCTCCAATGACTTTCTGCATGTTTAAATCAAGATTGGCAGTGTGGCAAGTTAACACCAAGCAACCACACATTCAAAACCATTCACCAAGTACGAAACTGTGTACTTACATTCGGTAACTGATTGAAGGGTACTCTACCGATTAAGTTAGGTTTTTGATGATCCTCCGGTTAGACTTGCGTCGATACATCTTAACCTAACTAAACTTCAAATTTGCATACTTCCCACTACTTATCATTCTATCCAAAATTCCTATTCTCTTCCTTTCTTCTTACCCTCACCTTGGCTACTCAACATTACTCTATCCTCACAACCTCCATCAACCCATCGCCTCTCCGATTACCTCTTCCATACACCTTTCCTGCGTTCTTTGGATTTCATGCAGCAATCGCCTCTCCTATCAATCTCAGCACTTCTTCATTCGTTTTCCTCTTCGTCCATCTCACTTTCTCCATCATTCGTCCAACCCACGTCTCGAAAGCCTCGAATCTATACTCATAATCTTTCCCCATTCGGTAACAGAACAATATAGATATTATACTGGAACAATATCAATTTACACTTATTCATCGTGCATGCAATATTTTCAGAATTTTCAGATTTATACACTACCTATCCTAGCTAACCCCATCCCCAATATCTACATACAAGTATGGTTTTCCCAGCGGTAGGAGAGACCCTGTACTTCCCTCGCTTAAAAATACCTAAAGCTTCTCAGGTTCGATATTCGGATTGATACTCGAACCATGGGAAACATTAAATATTCATTTCCGGAGTGACTTCAGGGCCAATAGACCCCTTGGACTCAAAGACCTTTGGCAGTAGGTATTTCTTCCTTCTCTCTCTCTCTTATCTGATTCTAGTCGATGAGGATTCTGAGAGAAGAGGAAACGAGTGTTCCACCCTTTCCCCCGTCTCCCGACGCATTCCCGCCTAATATAACACTCGAAAACTCCATCGCTCATTCATTCCGATAGCTCACGCACGACGCGTGTGGATCGACTCGGGAGCCCCCTCCCCATTCAGCGTCGACATTT